>JAWWEW010000078.1:1438035-1454608 GCA_035583185.1 Anabacerthia variegaticeps
CCCCCTCCTGTGCCTAAAGGGGCTCCAGGAGAGCTGGAGAGGGAGTGGGGACAAGGCATGGAGGGACAGGACACAGGGAATGGCTTCAAAGTGCCAGAGGGCAGGGATGGGTGGGATATTGGGAGGAATTCTTTGCTGGGAGCGTGGGGAGGGACTGGCACAGGGTGTCCTGTGGCTGCCCCATCCCTGGAAGTGTCCAAGGTCAGGTTGGATGGGGTTTGGAGCACCCTGGGCTAGTGAAAGGTGTCCCTGCCCATGGCAGGGAGTGGAAGCGGGTGATCTTTAACATCCCTTCCAACCCAAGCCAGTCTGTGATTCTACAATCTAGTTATGCCAGGCTGGGAAAGCAACAACAACAAATACCCAACCCTCCAAAAAAATCCTAAGTTCCTTGCAGCGAAGATAATGGACAACTGAGATGAGCAGCAAGGGAAATAATGGATTTTCCAGTGGAAGAAGGATTTAAATGGAGATCAAACACCCTTCTCCCAACAAGTTTCCAGCTTGAAGCAGCAGCCCAGAGAACCCACAGGTTCTTTTATCCCTCTTTGGGACCGGCCAGGTGTCAACACAGGTGACCGAATCGTCCTTTTCTTTGCCTCGACATCCTTTCTACGGGCAAGGCAGAGCAAACAGCTTTGTCTAGTCGCCAGCAGGACACTAGGTGGCCCACAAAGCACACCGAGACACCCCCACGCCCCCTCCCACTGACCCCCACGCAAAGCCCGGCGAGCACATCTGTGGCAGCTCCGCGTGGTACTGCCAGGGATATTGCCCATTACACGATTTGTACATATTTAGGCTTAGCCAACCTAAGCTGATTGCAGGTACTTAAAATTGCTTTTGTGCCATGAACACTTAACGCTAAACCTCTTTTAATTTGCACCGTGCTACTCAGAGAGATCATATCATTCTTCTCGTCAACGTAAATTCCCCATCTGGCAATCCCAGCCTGCTCGGGTATTTCTTTTAATAATAATTAAAAAAAAAGAATTTAATAAGCTCTTTATTGAGCTTTTATTGTCCGGTCTTGTAATTGAATCACTATGCTGTGACAGCACGACTGAGGCTGTTATTAGCAAATTCTATAAACAATGGGCTTGATCCCTTTATGAAAAAGCATTGTAGGGGGAATAGTTAATCTGGGCTGAAAGAAAAAAAAAAAATTAAAAAAAATGAAGCTCTGGGAGGGGAAGCAGGAGGGGGGGAAATACAATTGCAGATTCCAAATATTTAAAACTGTTTCTGCACTTTGCCATTCCAGCCCCCTCCTCCCTCCACGGCCCTTCTCCCACCAGCCGGCTGCTCAAATCCCTTTTTGTTCTTTGTGCCCCGAGTCTCTGAGGCAGAACTTGTTTGCAACACGATCAGCAGGGAGGGAATTTTGTCTCCAGAGCAGATTCTCCCCTCTGAGAGAAACTGGCGTGCTGCTTTCCTAGGCCACTTTGGGGTTTTGGTGGCAAACCACCACAGCTGGAAAGCTTTTAGAATTTAAACAGACACCAAAGAGGGGGAAGTGGAGTCCATCAGAGAATGCTGGCACTTTATTTGGACATCTCCACTGAAATTAGTCACTCTGGGCTCCCTCTGTAGTCAGCAGAGTTCTAGTCATAAATGTTGGTAGTGTTGGGTGCAATTAATCCCATTCAAAAGTAGAAAATTAGACAACTCTGTGGACATTCCCTAGTCATAATCGATGCTTGAGCACGATTTCCACTGCCTATAAAAGGTCCAGGGACCTGCACTTTAGCACTGGAATGAAAACAGACTTGAACTGAGCACAGAATTTCTGTTGGCATCAAGTTTTCCAGCGGGCACTTTGTCTCCTTGGGCTTCTCTTGTTTTATGCAAATAGTAAAGGTGGGTGAAGGAGCTTTTTATTGGAACAACAGCTACGTGTTCTGCCACTGCAGGGCATATTCAAGGTACACTGGGTGTTAGACAAGTCCCTGGCCATAAAGTTGTCCCTGCCAGCATTGGAAAGGCTCTGTTTCATTGTCTGAGTTCCTTACCCAGTTCATAACTCCTCCGGGGCAAAGTCTGTTTCTTATTGTGCATTTCTCCAGGTCGCTCCAGGAGCTGCATCTCGGCTGTGGTCACGTAGCACCCCTGTTGTTTAGCAGGCATTAATCACAATAAATAACTGATCAGGGCTCTGGTGATAGGGAGGTTAAAGAAATGTTGATCAATATGTTATCAGAATCGTTCTAAACGTGAACTTCAACCCAGAGCCTGCAGAAATCAGTAGAAATGTCCTGGAGCTTCTCATGGCATTTGCACCAGTTTCCAGTGACCTTGTTTGACCAACATTAAGAGCAGTTTTTTTGTAAGCATTGAAGGTGAGGCTGAATTCAGAACAGTAGGCTTAAGAGGAGGCACCTGATGTTCAAATATGGAAGAAAGGAGACAATTTTGTGACTAATAGGCATGAAAATCAGACAAAGAGGCAGAAATAGGAAGATCTTGATGAAGACAGAAGAGCCAGACAAGGTTTTTTGTTTAATAGAAATGTTCCCTTTGAGCAAATCATGGCTGTTGGGAGATTGAGTAATCAAATTTGGGAAGGATGGAGGATTGGATGAATGTTAGGAAGCTGGATGAGAGCTGGGACACATAATAAAGCCTTGTGGAAAGGATTGTTTCCAGAGACAGCAACGCAAAGTAGGATTTGAGGTTTCTGGTGGAAAAAGTGGACCACCTTTTTCTCTTGGTGCATTTCTGTGATGGATCAAACATGATGGGCCATTTGAAGGCAAAATGTCAACATTTATAGGATGTCAGTGGGAGCTCTGACAGAAGT
This sequence comes from Anabacerthia variegaticeps, assembly GCA_035583185.1. Classification (NCBI taxonomy): domain Eukaryota; kingdom Metazoa; phylum Chordata; class Aves; order Passeriformes; family Furnariidae; genus Anabacerthia; species Anabacerthia variegaticeps. The sequence continues at coordinate 1,440,836 of JAWWEW010000078.1, forward strand.
GTGGAAAGGAAAAAAAAAGATATTTAGCTTGGGTTTACAATTTTAGCTTTATTTGAGTGAAGAACAAGGTTTGGGATGGGGACAAGGATGACACAGGGAAAAGTATAGGATAAAAGAAGTGGAAGATGTGGTTTTACTTCAGATGAAAGAAAATTATATAGAAATGTGTAGAGGACATGGCCCAAATTTGTGCACAAACACCACCAAAGATCATGGATACACATCAGAAAGTAGCAAACTACAAACACTCTGACTGGAAAAAGGTTAGAACCAAAAAAAAAACCATCCAAGTCCACACCTGCACCTCTAATTTTTGACAGTGAGCATCAAATGATATTTGGCCACTGGAAAATAGAACAAATTGCACGATTCCACTCCAGAAAGGGGGGTGGTGGAGGAGATGAAGCTACTCAGAGCTGCACAGAAGGATGAAGAGTCACAAGTGGCAAAGAAAAAGGAAACTACGGCTGGATATGAGGAAAAATATCCTCAAGTCTCAGGGGGACAAGGGCACAATCCGAGTTTGGATACAGCCCTTTTTGGAGCAAGGAGTTAAAGATCCAAAAGCACTCATGTTTGTAGAGACCTGGGAAAAGGGAATTGGAAAATGCAGGGAGAGTGAGCACCAAATCTGTCCATGCAGCAGGAATAAATTAAAAATTTCACTGATAAACCAGCTTTTTGACCTGGATTTTACTTTTATTTCCACGAGTTACTGATGGCTGAATGGAGAAAAAAACTGGCTTCTCTCCCCAGCGTGAATTGTCTGATTTGTAAGTTTTTGAACCTCAATATATAGGTTTGGACAATGTATATATATATTTGAGCACACATGCCAGGCATTTTTTTCCTCTGTAATGTATAGAAAAGAAAATGAAGTCAATTATTTTAATGTGATGCAATTTTAAAGTGGATCTGGGTGTTTCTATGGCCACAGACCTCTGTTTATAAGTTTGGTCTTCCCCCAGCAGTTAAAGGGGAGCTTGGTGACCAATAGGAAAGCAAGACCTCATTCCCCACATTCCATTAGCTCCATAATTCCACATTAAATGATGGGTTTAGTGCCATATGGTGAAGTCTGATATGAAGGAGAAGGGGAGAAAAATTAATATATACACACACATGTATAGGCACACATGTATATATGAAATATATGTATACACATATATATATATTGTACAATTAAGCTGTCTGGTTTCCTTTAGGAAGTGACAGATATTGATGAAGTGAAGAGAAAATTGTGAAACCTTTGCACTGATTCCTCCTGCTGTTAAGGTTTGCTTCAGTCTGGATTTGGGGTTGGGAATTTTAGTTTAACTCGAACTCCGTGGAGAGCCTCCCTGCAATTCTAATTTTCTGGAGTCAGCCTGGAAACCACAAAGCGGAATTCTTTCCAGGCACTCTGACTTTCAACACGTAACCTAAATAACAATACTGCTTTTACCTAATGGTCTAAACATCTTAAGTATTAAATGAGGGATAAATTTGCCATGAGGTCAAGAGTTAAAAACCCTTAAATGAAAGAGTACTGAGAATGTGCATGCAAAAGACAGTGGTAATATGATTTCCATACATTCAATTTTCTTTTCAGATTACAATTCCACCAGCAAAAGTCCTCTGGATTTATGTTATTGCAGGTCCAAGCTCATCTTAAACCACAGACTAGAAAGGTCCTGGTGTGCATCTGCTCAGCCTTCACCTGCTTCTTCTTCTGATTGAACATGAAAAGCCAAATTGAACTTTGTCAGGCAGAATAAATCTGCTAAAAATTGCCGAATAAATCTGCTAAAAATTGCCTTTTCAGTATCAATATTACAACAGTTCCAGGAGCTTCAACCACAATATTAGCACATATTGAAAAACAAAACAAAACAAAAACAAAACCAAAGCAAAACAAAAAACAAAACAAAACAAAACAAAACAAAAGAAAAACCTTGCAAAAGACAGACTTTTGCTACAGAGAGAGAAAAAAAGAGTGAGGAAAATTAGAGGGGTTAATTATAAGAAGGGGGGGAAAGGGCAAAGCTGCTCTGCTTAGGGTGAAATCAAATACCTCTAAACCAATGCAAACATGGGAATGCTGGTTTAGTGAGAATTTGAACATCCACTTCCCAGCAGGGGTCACAGTTAAGGGTGGTATCACCAGCCCTGGTTCATTAGCATTTATGATTTAAAGCAATTATCACTCCCAGGAGGGGAATTCTACTTTCCCCATGAGTTCTGCTCGCACTAAAACCTTCTCCCAAAGGAAGCACATCTTACAGGCCTGTCTAAAATTAACACCAGGGCCGTGTTTTCGGGGAGAGTTCAGGCTTGCACTCAGCCTGAGGTACTAATCCAGATGTGAAAGGAGAAACTCAACTTCCCAGAGCCTTTATTCCATTTTACAGCACTGGCTCTCTGCACAATTGAGCCATTCCATGTCAACTCTGACCCCACACGAGGTGTCAGCACACCTTGACTGTAAATCTCTAATAATGGGGTGTGTTATGATTATCCAGAGTGATTTTAAGGCGTTGGTGATCCTGGCTGGAAATTCCCCGGGCTACCCCACTGTAAGCAAGTTCAGGTTGGTCTTATTAGGTTGGACATAAAGATGGGGCCAGGCTGAGTCAGGAGCTGGCTGGAAGGTGGAGCTTTTCCCCGACAGACCCGACCACGACCGCTGCGGGAAGTGGTGGTGGGAATTCAGGAGGTGTTGCTTTTTCCAGTGTCTGTGCCTGTGCTCCTTTATTTTTCCCCTCAAGTTCCCTGCCATGGGCTGGACACATCAAGGCTGAGGTGTCACAGCTGGGAATTCACTCAGTGCTCAGCCACCCCGAAGCCCAGGCAGCGTGGTGGGGAGAAGGAATGAAGGAGCATTTCCAAAGAAGGTCAAACGACCACAGTCAATGCTCTCCTCCTTTTTTCCAGCAGTGCTTTGACAATTGCTCTCCCTTCTCCTGCAACACCTCAGGTGATCAAAAGGGACATTTCAGTACCAGAGCTAACTAAGGATTTGTCTCACAGAAACACATTCCCAGTTCCTAAGCTCACACGGATGATTTGAAGCTGTTCCCTTCACGTTTTCCTCGGTAAAGACTCCAATGGGGAAACGTCACTGAGGTCTCACCAACTCCAAGCAGATGCTCAGTAAAGGTCTGGGCACTTCAGGAATTCCACTGGCACTGGGAATTTCATGGCAGTGCCACTGCAAGAGTGGAAGGGAGGAGAGAGGAGAAAACACTCTTTGAGGGAGAAAAAAGGTTGAAGCTGCTTCTCTTTCGAAGGGGAAACAGACCAATGTTTGCTGTTTCCCAAATCTTTCAGCATATTCTGATGTAAATATTTCTGCTTCAAAACAAAAAGGATTTGCTGTGATCCAAGAAAATGATGTTTTGCCCAGTGTGTTTTACATAAAATACGAAGCAAAAAAATTAATCTTATTTGGGCACCTCTTACAGTATTCTGAATTCACTAAAGAATTTGCTAAATCTTTAATTTCTTTTAAAATACAAACCCTTTGGCCAGGAAACAAACTGGAAAAGCATTCCCAAGCCGTCCTAGTAGGAAATGATGGGAGAAGAAACGTGGGAGCTGCACGGATGGGACTTGAATGGAGAGGACACCTCAAGAATGAGAAAGGAACATGAAGTTACTACACTTTAAACCAGAAAATCAACACTTTTGGACAGGTTTTTGTCTGCAGTACCAGGTGTTACCTTTGGCACACAAAGCTGCTTTCTGATTAAAGTTTCTAAAATACTCTCAAGCTCAGTAACAAAGTAAGAAGTTAAAGTAGTTCTGCTCACTTGTCTTTCCTCAAAACACAACATTTTTTTTCTCCTGAGAAACACAAAATTGAATTTTTTTGTCAATTTGATTGGCCAAGCATATCTTGGTCAATCAAGTTGACAGATCTCCAGCCAAAAATACCCATAATCTAGTTTTAAAAAGCTTCAGTCTCTGTTTACTAAAACAAAACAAAAAAAAATCTGTATTTTGAACCAAATCCTCTCTGACAGTCACATTTAAGCATGAAACAAAAGAAAATTCAATCTATACTGAATACTAAAAGAGGAAAAGGATAAGGGGAAAAGAGTCAGGCAAAAGTAGCCATTATATAGGAAAAAATGAAAGTCCCAGAGGCCAATGGAGCTCAATAGGCAGAATTTTATTTGCTGTAGGTGGTTAAGCATCTCCAGGTTGTGCTGATCCTGCAGGTCAGGAAACAACCACACAGTGGGACTTCGAGGTGTTGACATCCAGGAGTGTCCAAAAATAGGTCCACAGGTCAAGGATTGGAGAAGGGAAAGTGACAATCTTTCTTTGAGCCACGTCCTTCTTATTGGTTTAGGACATTGAAGGGCAAGAAGGAAAATTTTGGAGGCCAGAAGGTCTGTGTGATTCTGGGGGAGGTTCAGGGGAGCAGAGAGAAGCCCATGTCACTTACCAGAAGGAGTGGAAAGAGGCTCTTCAGAGGTCACTTCAGAGGTGGCATGAAAAAATCTGGGAGCCACGTTACTGGAGACAGGGAAGAGGGATGGCAAAGGTGGCTTCAAGGCACTCAGGGAGAGAGGAAACTGCAACAGCACGATGGAAAAATCTAATCTGGGCCATCTGAGAAGGCAATTCTTCACCTTCAACTTCCCCTTTGCATTGTCACCACTGAACTAGGGCATGGCCCCATAAATGACTACACAGGGCTGGGGCACCTCAAGGTTTGGGGGCACCTGAGCAGCCAGGATGGTGCAGGTTCAATGTGAACAGCACCACAGGGCCAGCTGAAGAACACGACCTTTGAATGTGACTTGGCAGAGCCAGGAGGGCTATCAGTGTTCCTTGAAACCAGGTTTAATTAAATTACAGCTCTAATCTAAAGATCCACCGTGCCACGAACCTCTTTATTGCTCTGAGGTCACAACCTCGCAGTGGCTCCGCAGGAAAATGCCTTGGAGCTCTCACGTAGCCCGGACACATCTGCTCCAGCAGGTCTGCCCTGGGACCTTCTGGGTCAATGGCATCATTAAAGAGCCTCTGGAGACATTGGATTGGCTTTAAATTGGCTTCTCACCCACCTCTCTCCATCCAAGGGCCTGCTGATGAGTCTTTGATGTCTATTCAAAGCCAAACTTTCCAGTCAATGGAAAGATTGGGATGTCCAGGAGAAGGTTCATCCTGTATATTTTAGGTTTAGATTAGTACTTTTTAGCTTTTTCCACTGAGAACTACATTGACTAGACATCTAAATTTTAAATTAATGCAGCCAGGTGAAACCATAAATCTGCTTTAGGGCAACACAAACCCATTTCTTCAGCACTGGAAGCTTTCTGGGTCACGTTCTCCGGCATTCCTGATGGCAAGCACTTTGTCCATAATGAAGATGAATAACCTTCCTGGAGATAAATAATCGTGTGCAATTGCAAGGGAACTGAGAGTGCAGGTAAAGTTCCACTTGTCACAACACAAACAGTAAACGTATCCACGGCGATGGCAGCGTTGGGCAGGACTTCCCAAAGGCATCTGGTGCTGAGTGAAGGAGGGACAGACTCAGCCCTTAAGCAGCTTCCTGAGTGTAGGATCCCATTTCTGGATGTTGGATGTCATTAAATTCCTGAGCTCGGAAGGTCTCAGCCCGTGTAACCACACGATGACACGTTTTCAGCAGTCAGGTTTCACCGAGCCTTTCCCCCACAAATGACTAATTTTGAAAACGTTTTCAGTTTTGCCCTAAGGTAGCTCGAAAAGCAAATCTTTCCATTTATTCTTACTCCCTGGAAGTGGGGGCGGACTCCTGTGCCTGTTCCATCCCAGTTTACTGTACCTACTTTGAGGGAAAGTCTCTTCTTGATATGTTTTTCTGAATATGAGGGAAAACATTTACTTTGAGGGGGACAGAGCACCAGAACAGGCTGTTCTGGGAGGTTTTGGAGTCTCCTTCTCTGGAGATACTCAAATCCCACCTGGACATGATCCTGTGCAACCTACTCTAGGTGAATCTTCTTAAGCAGGGAGGTTGGATTAGATGATCTCCAGAGGTCTCTTCCAAACCCAGCCATTCCAGGATTGTGATTCGGGGAAAACAGTTTTAGTTCCTCTGAGACTGAGACAACAATGTACAGGAAAAACTCTGGAATACATCAAAATTTGGGGCATGGTATCTTCAAGGCTGACCCATGTTCTCCATAAACACTGGGTTCATGGGTTCATTTAATCACTAACACCGCCCTCAGTCTCCTTCCAAACGTCCATGTTATGATATAAGATAATGTTCAGGCATCCTCTGAGCCTCAAACTGGCTACATGGGAAAGAGTTGTCACCTGGATCTCAGGGAAAAATAAGCAGGAACGTATTCCATCACAGTGGAACAAAGGGAGGCTGTGACAGTGAGTTAAAGGGCACACATTGGCATGGGTTGCCCAGAGAAGCTGTGGCTGCTCCATCCATGGAAGTGTCCAAGGCCAGGCTGGAGCAGCCTGGGATAGTGGGAAGTGTCCCTGCCCATGGCAGGGGGTTGGAATGAGATGATCTCTAAGGTCCTTTCCAACCCAAACCATTCCAGGATTCCATGATGTGGAGCTGGGTAGTGCTAAGAAGTGGAGGATCTATCCCCCCACTACCCTCTCCAGTCACCTCAAGTAAAATTTGAGGCAAGATAATAAATAAAAAATGCTTTCTTTATACCAATATAATGGAAATTTTGGGCTAAATTCCTTTGTACAAAGGTGCTCTCTGGAAAACCTTCCAGTCTCTGGGTTTAACTCCAGAGGGAAGCAAAGTCCCTTTCAAAGACTTCTAAGGAGTAAATGTTTTAAGGTATTTACCAACCCTGTGTGTCTTTCCCTTGGGCTTCTCACATGACACTCAACACCTGAGTGGAACCCCTGAGGCAGGACTCACCTTGCAGACCAAGTTGTCCACTTTTATGTGTCTCCACGTGGAGTGGGTGTCCAAGGTGCCCTAGAAGTCAGTGCAGTGGCTGACTGGAGGCAAGGAGATCTGCTCCATGACACCCACTCACCAGTCTCCCTGTGCTCATGTTCTCAGACCAGCACTGGCTCCTCTTCCTCCTTCATCTTCCCAAATCCTTAGAGAATACACCCCCAGCAGGTTAGGGACAATTACCTCTTGATGGTGGGGACACCACTGCAGACCTGTCCACCTAAGTACCCACGGGCAGGGTGTCTGCCCTCCCCACATCTCCCAAGAGCCCATTCTTAGCATTGTTTCCTAATTGAGTGCAGATTTCTGAGCAATAACCCCCCTCCCTTTCCCTCCTCTTCCTCAGCTCCTGATTGATCAGACACCGAACAGCTGCTGGCTATTTTCTCTTCCCCAGAAACACGCAGTAATTGTATGTACGGGCTCCAGATCCCTAAACATTTGGAAAGGAGAAGGACTTGAACAGGAGCCAGTTCTTTTTTCAGCACTGGTACCAGCAGCAGTGGCAGGCATTGAAATCATAGCAGGGGGAGCCAGGGAGGGTGGGGGGTGTGGGGGCTGTCGAGTTTGCTGAGATTCACTTTGAGAAGGGGAAGAAAAAGAAGGGGAAAAATGCTAAAGAGAGAAAAAAACTGAAACCAGCAATCAACAAACCAAGGCAGCTCAAAGAGTTGGAGTCCATCCCAGCTCCAGAGCAGGGAGATTTCTATCCATGCTCACCCCCATTTCCCAAAGTCCCAAGTGGGCCAGAGTCATCCCAGTCTAATCTGAGGGTTATCCATTGCCATGTTCAGATCCTGATCTGATCTCTTTGAAGGGGAAGGAGCCTCAGCAGGGGCAACTCTCAGCTGTGTTGGAGATGTTTCTCCTGCTCTTTCCTCCATGTGGAAAGCCTAAGCCTCCTCACCAGGACATCCCAGCTTTGTGCTAGGAGTCAAGTGGCTGACTTCAAGTCACACACGTGGCAAAGCAAAAGTCACAATTCATTTGCCTGAGAACGATAAATTGTTATCAAATCATTATCAAATCATCCAACATCATGCCCTTGGCTAATTGTGCCTGTCTCACATGAGATCTCTTAGAAACCAACAATGGACTTGTTGGTGAAAACAGAAGAAGCAGAGTAATCAGACTGAAAGCAAAACTTTCACCTCAGAAATATCCCTGAGTTCTTTCAAAAGAGTTTTAACTCACATGCATTAAGTCACCTCCCCACTGGGCTGATTTTCCAATATTAATAATTAAAACAGGGCAAGAGTCAGAGCTACCACTGCAGGCATCTCAAGGGATCATCCACCTTAACCTTCATCCATAATCCCTCTTTACCAACACATGCAAACACTTCTAGAAGGTGATTTATCCCAGTTCTAATGATACAAATTGGTTTAGTTGGTTTAGCTAAATCTTAGGTGTTTAACTAGTCTGGCTGAGGGTTAGTTTAGCAGAGACTTGGTGTGTAATGGGTAAATGGCAAAAACTGGGTGAGAGGAGTTCCATTCATGTCTGAAGCTCCCTAAATATTTCAGCTGTAGAATTAGTGCCACAGAGTCACAGAGTCCTAGAGAGGTTTGGGTTGGAAGAAAACTGAAAAAAACATCTCATTCTACCCCCTGCCACAGGCAGGGACACCTTCCACTAGCCCAGGTTGCTCCAAGCCCCGTCCAACCTGGCCTTGGACACTTCCAGAGATCCAGGGGCAGCCACAGCTTCTCTGGGAAATTCCTTCCAGTCCCTCCTCACCCTCCCAGACACCAATTTCTTCCCAATGTCCCAGCCAGCCCTGCCCTCTGGCAGTGGGAAGCCGCTCCCTGTGTCCTGTCCCTCCAAGCCTTGTCCCCAGTCCCTCTCCAGATCTCCTGGAGCCCCTTTAGGCCCTGCCAGGGGCTCTCAGGTGTCCCTGGAGCCTTCTCTTCTCCAGATGACCCCCCCAGCTCTCCCAGCCTGGCTCCAGCCCTTGGAGCCTCTCTGGGGGCTCCTCTGGATTCATTCCAACAGATCCACATTTCCCTTGTGCCATCTTCATCTGATCTGAAATTTAAGGGTGAGCCACAATAAGACCAACATCTCATATTTCAGGTTCTTTAAAGAGATGGGCAAAGCAGAGGAATTTTGAAGATTTGATTTTCTGTGGCCGTGGAGTGTCAAAAATTAGGCATGAAATGCCCCACTTTTGGTACTTCTCACAGGACAAGAAAGGGCTCGACAGTCAGGGATGACTTTTGTGGCTCTCTAGACCTTGCCCCTTCCTGGATGGTGAGGACTCAAAGCTGGTGTCCATCCTCTACTTTGCAGAGAACATCTCCAGACACACAGACACTGACAACATCCTCAGGCTGTCTTGATCTCTTCCTCCAGCAAAGTGTTGTAGGAAAATCTTTTTTTTTTTTTCCCCAAGAGGACCATAATCATTATTTAACTTTGAACTTCAGGAAAAAAACCCAAAACCCTGTTCTATCACCAATAAAAAGTATGAACCCCCAGCATCCAAACCTTTGCTTCTAATTTTGTCATCTTAGTAAAATTTGAACTCCTCAAGCAGCCCCGGGGGATAAAAACCAACCCCTGATATGAAAATTGACACCTGGGCTGCTGACATTTCACTTCAAAAAAGACCAAACAATATGTAATTCCAGGAATAGCTGCTAAAATCTGATAAAAATAAAAAAAAAATTTGTGTGGGCCCAGTAACCTTACACTGGACATTTGTGGCCACTTCCTAGAGAAACAAGAGAAAGCAAAGAAAATTCTTCTTGGACAAATAGCACACGTTATACGACGTTGGCCACGTTCCTAATAGGTTCTCCATGCCAGCCATACAAAGACTGTAACCTTAGAAGAGAGATGTGATTGCTCTCTTGGACCGAGCTTGCAGCAGGGCTAGACCTGGCTCAGGTGGGGTTGCCTCCCCAGGTAAAGCAAAGGAGTCTTGGAATCACAGAACTGGAGAAGGTGATTGCGAAACCAGGCCTGGTGGGAGTATAATTGGTGCCCACATGGCGGCTTAGCTTTCCTCAGCCCCCACCAAGTGCCCTAAGCCACACAAAAGTGACCACACATGAGTGCTTCTCCGTAACCTGGAGGCCAGTGTTTGACTTGGGGGCCTTGAGGAGGATTAAGACCCGCTTAAGACCCACTTAAAACCGGTGCCTAGGGTTCCTCATCACTCCTGATGGGCTGAAAAGCAGCCAAGCCACAGACCCTGAGCAGAAATCCTTCCCTCTGATGCCTCCTTCGTGTGAAATGAAGGTTGACAGATACACCCTGACATTTTCTTTTGGGCAGAACTGCAAGACTTGCAAATGCTGTGCTCCCTCACCCAGCCTTGAGTGTGTGGGTAAAAGGCCTAAAAATGCTTACAAAAAGCACATTTTTCGCACCAGAGGAACGCATCCCCCACAACAACACTGCGGTCTCATTTCTCTCTGTGTTATGTGTGCTGGATTTTGGAAATATTTGCCACTTGGGGCAGATTTTATCTCTTCATTTCATAGGGCCACTGAGGAGGCTCATCAACAGTTTGCTAAGGAGTCAGAAGAATTAAGGGAAATTAATTGCTAAGGCAGGGGGATCTGGGCATCTGCACACTCTTGTTCTGCAGAGGATTCGTGGTTTCCCCGTGTGTGTGTGATGGACAACCCTTGCACTTGACATCAGTCACGTAGAGGCAGGTTTATAAATTCAGCCCCAGTGATGGGATTTAAGAGAGAGAGATTATGGGAAGGGCAGTATGAATTTTGGGAAGTCAAATCCTTTCTAGGATGGCTGGAAAGACCTGTTACCTCAGACCGTGGCAGTAAACAAGGGGAAGCTCCGATAAAGACCTGGAAAGAATCCTGAGCTCTTCTAAACTAAAAAGACCTAAACACAGCTGGGAAAGGAGGCTGGAAAGTCTTGATTATCCTCCTCTGGGAATACACCCCACCCAGAGGGAAGCAGGCTGGAAAACACCAGCTGTGGCAGATGTGGGAGGAATTCAGATTAGGTAAAGCCCTGCTGGGATGGGCATGGAACTCTTGTCCACTAAGGTTGGTAACATCAGCTCTTCCCTTTAATTTTGGAGCCCAGAAACTCTTGATGGAGGGGCAACAGGTCCATTCCTCAGCAAGATAAGAAATGTGTCTCACACGACATCAAAATCCTCACATTTATACCCGAAGTTCCCTTTATATTCCCTTTATCTCTGACAGGGTGGGTTTCCTCTTGTTGTTTGGTGGGTTTTTTTTTAAATGATTCCCTGAACCTATTGCAGGATTCTGCTAAAAGATGGGATAAATGTTGTGCTAGATGTGTTTGGTGGCAGTGAGTTTAAAGAGAGCCTGCAGCAAAGATCTCAAGCCATCTCCTGGGTTGGAAGACACCCATGAGGGTCATGGAGTCAGATGAATCCCACCTATTTTTCCAGGTATGTGATATCAGGTCGATGGATTTTGAGCCTTTTGGCTCCATCTGGGACCAGAAAGACTTTCTGCTTGTCCTTGTGCCACCACTTTTGAGCTCTTTGGTCTCCAATAAAAGGTCCAAGCTGAATAATTTCATCTGGTTTATAGGTAGTCATATATGTATATGAAATTTGTTAAAGGTGTTACTGACCTTTTAATGCAAAAGAGGAAAGAGATGGTTGTCTATTTGCATATCTGGCATCCAGGACACCTGTTCCATTCTTCCAGAAAACAGGCTCAAAATGGACCTGATTCTCAAACCCACCAGGCGTGAGTCTAAATTGGAAGTCACAGAAATGCTGCCACCAAAAAGTCCTTTTTATTGGCAGAAATACTAGTTTTCCCAACTAACCTGTTTGTCACAGACAACGTGTTGTTTTACTGTCGCTCAGCCCATGGTTGTCTGATTTCTCCCACCTTCCTGTTCCCTTTTCATCCCATTTATTTAGTGTTTCACTCAACCAAACACATTGCCACGTTCCCCCATGTCCCACCCCAGGGGCTCCTGTCCCAAGCTAAGCCTAAGACAAGTTTCAGAGCTGAACAAGGGTAAAATTAGGCCAGTCCTTAGGGGACATGTTTACACGCTCACCCAAACAGGCTACAATGATTTTCCTTTCCATCCAAGCCACAGTTTCCAGCTCTGGGTTGTCCTGAGTTTCTTTGAGATAATTATCCCATCTCCAAAGGCACTGGCAGCTGTAGGAGCTCTCACCCTCCCAAATTACACGCTTAATAAGGGAAGCGGAGACAACGTCAGAGGGAAACCGAGGCCAAGGGCAAATCCAAACACCTTGGATCCTCCACTTCATCACTGAGCTGGCCAGAAACCTTCCTGATCCTGCCAGAGAGGGATGAGGCCATGGAATGAGCTTCCCACAGGCGGATAATGTGGGAGTGAAACCGCTTACCGAAGGACACTGTTTGTACCTTCCCCAAAACACATTCCTGCCATCACAGCAGGTTGGGAAGGATTTGGGGAGCACTTGGATTTCAACAGCAAGGAATTCACTGCTGTGGGGGTGGGGAATGTAATTTTTTGGGACACAAGTCCAAGTTGTGCCAACAGGGAACTTGATGTTCATTCCTCCACACCCCATGGGATTGTCTTGACCCCGCTGTCTAAATGAGAAGGGACATGACTCATTCTCTCTCTTTGGCCACTTCATCCTCCACTGCAGAAGAGTTTCCCACTGAAAATTTCATGGAGACTGGAACATTCCTGGAAGAAATAAAAAAAATCTCCCTCTTTTTTATTTGACATTTAAGTGAAATAAAACAAGAACTTTGATCAGCAGTTCCTGTCTGGATGCCATGTACAAGCACAAGGACAAGGCCAAAATCAGCATTAAATCCCATCAGGTTTTGAGAGGATTCAAGTTTGTTCACTCAATAAACGGAAAGGAAAAAACATTTTGTTCCTAAAATATGGTGTGGGGTTTTTCCTAACTTTTTCTGCCCATGGATCCTGAACATGAATAGTTAAAGAGCTTTAAAAACATTGCTGGGCAGCTCAGAACCACCTGCACAGGGTTTGACTTCAGAGTTCACCTGTGGAGCTCAAATATTCTGACAAGTGAGGGACAAGGATTGAGGTCACCTTGTCAGGAAAACTCATCTTTACCTTCCGGTGTCCTTTGGAATCCCCAGGCATGAGACATTTGCAGCTTGGACTCCTGATCCATAATTTGGGAGTCAAGAGGTATTGGCTGCTCTGGTACAGATGTTGCTCCCAAAGTTTTTCCCAAAGCTTCTGGAATTATAATGTGTGCTTTGAATAAAGGTCAAACACCATGACCTTTCTCTCTGCTGGCCATGGGAAGAGTGTCAGTCATCAACTCTTCCATCAGAAGCCACCTCAGACATATCCAGGCCATGAGAGGGAGAGGATGTGACCGAGGTGTTCCTCCTGCCCAGTTCCTCTGGAGTGTTGGTGACATTTGGAGCAAGGACAGGCTGTCAGGATGGCAGTGATGCTTGAATCAGAGTCACCAGCTCTCACCTGTCAGGTAACACCTCATGACAGCTGAAGACCACAAACAAAAGGTGAAGAAATAAAAAATAGGGCAGAGAGAAGGAAAAAAGCCATTTGACATTGAAACCACATAATAAATAAAAAATTGAGATAAACCTATCAGGTTTTCAAGTCCAGACATCAACCCTTGTGTTCACCAGTGTTCACCAGTAAACCACGTCCCCAAGTGCCACATCCACACATTTCTGAACACTTGCAGGGGTGGTGACTCCACCACTGCCCTGGGCAGCCTGTTCTGATGCTGTACAACCCTTTCCATGATTTTCACCCCCCCTAATATCCAATCTAAACCTCCCTTGTCCCAGCCTGAGGCCATTCCCTCTCCTCCTGTCCCTGTTCCCTGGGAGCAGAGCCCGACCCTCCCCTGGATCCATCAG
>JAWWEW010000078.1:1454708-1467038 GCA_035583185.1 Anabacerthia variegaticeps
GGATCCATCAGGGACTTGCAGAGCCAGAAGGTCCCCCCTGAGCCTCCTTTTCTCCAGGCTGAGCCCCCCCCAGCTCCTTCAGACCCTCCTGCTGCTCCAGCCCCTTCCCTGGTCACACTCCAGCCCCTCCATGCCTTTCTTGGAATGATGACCCCAAAACTGACCCCAGGATTTGAGGTTCAACCTCACCAATGCCCAGCACAGGGGAATGATCCCTTCCTTAATCCTGCTGGCCACACTATTGCTGGTCCAAGCCAGTTATCACTTCCCAGGATTTATCAGTGCATCCCTGAAGCTGAGGAGAGAGAGGAAGAGAAAGACCTTTAGTCCTCTTCCCTTTAAGCATCATTTCCTACGCACGCAAGTAACACGAACACTGCAATTACAGAGCCAAGCAAGTTGAAGACAGAGCAAGGGTGGGGTGAGGGGGGGGGGAGAAAAACTAGGAGGAAAGATTTACAGCCCTTCCAAAAGATGGAATTGAAATATGTAAAAAGAGGGCAGCGCCGATTGCCAAAATCCTGGAGGTTTTCTTTGCCTCGCACCGTGTGCATTGTGAGCGGCGAGGGGGGAAGCGCTGGAATCTCCGGGTTTTCATTTCACCATGAAACTCTAGCACGAGAAATTTTAATTGTGGATCCTTGTGGACAAGACCTTGAAATCCTACCCAGCCAAAGCTTTCTGGTCCCGGAGTGTTCTTGGAACTGGTTGTGGCTCCCAGTGCCTTGGTTGCTTTATCCAAGAGTGTTCTCCGAGCCCATGTTGGTGGGATGTGGGATGGGTGGGAGGGTTAACTATTTGTTAGCAGAGCTTGGGCAGGGGCTGTTCCCTTGCCAGCCGTGTGTGTTCATACCTATTTTTCGAGGATATCCCTGTGGGGCTTCACTTTTCCCCCCTGGCTTGGGAAAGCGATCGGATTTAACGCAGTTGGCACCTACTCAAGAAACTTTGGAGGAGGAACACGAGCACAGCCCCTCTGAGTAAATTGATTGTGGCTACTGGGTGAGTTTGTGATAGCGTGAAACACAATCTGTCGGAGGGCCTCAGAATTATCAGGGTATTTAATCATGGGCTGGGCATGTCTCTGCTGTATTTATGTGTGTTACCAGCCCAGGGTCACTTGGGCAAGGCACTGAGATAATGGAAAGAAAGAGGCCTTGGAACGTCAGGCAATGTATCTTCGTGTTCACATTGAAATTTCCAGGACTTCTTGGGAAACGCCAGTAGCCAACTCATGCTCCTCTGCATGATTAATCTGCCTTTTGGAGTGGGAATATTTTGATTCAGGGCTTTGCTGGAGGTGCCCCTGTGACATGGATACAGCCCAGATGAAAATTCAGCTTAGTTACACTGAAAGGTGGGTCAGGAATCCACAGGAGAAATCCACACGAGCTCACATTAGCTGGAGATTCCCATCTCCCAAGCCCAAATGTGTTACAAAAACAGTCCCTCCTGCAGAATTGTCCTGTTTCCAGATGCCCCAGCAAACCTGCAGAAAGATTTGAGAAGTCTGAAACCAAAAGGTGATTCAGTTAAACATTCAGCAAAGCCTTGTTTGTGTTTCCAGGAGGTTTGAAAAGCAATTCTTGAAGCAATGCTGGTGTTTCCCCAATATTTTCATTTCCCATTTTTTATTTTGGTCTAAATTTTCAGGCAAGTCTCCTTTTTTATGTTTGTTTGTTTGTTTTGTTTTGTGGTTTTGGGGGGTTTTGTTGTTTGGGTTTTTTTGTCTTGTTTTGGAGTGTTGTTTTTGTTTTTTTTTTTTGGTTGGTTGGTTTTATTGTTGTTGCCATTTCTTTTTATTTTGGTTTCATTTCCACTTCATTATTTGGTTTTAATTCCACTTCTTTGGTTTATTTTTGTTGCACAGTTTCAATAAATCCAGATTTCAGGAAGCTGAACACCTCGATATCCACTTGCAGAACATTTTAATAGCAATGCTAACAAGGTCATAACATTTTGACTAAAATAAGTTTTTCCTGCCATCCCTCTCCACCTTCCCTCTGCCAATAGTTAGAACTATTTGTTACGAAATCAGGGATAAAAGCCTCCAGAGAGAAGGGGAAAAAAGCAGATGGCACATTTCATTACCTTGCTAATCCCACACACACCTTGGGAATATGGGCTGGGATTCATCTACCCTCTTTTTATGTGCCCAGAACTCAGATATTCAAATCTGAGATACTCGACCTCCACCAATTCATCAGAGCAGAGAAATTGCAGCCTAAAACAGGTTTCTAAATTTGTGTGATTCACCCGCACTGATTTGCACAGGATTAGGGTGAGTAGGTCAGGCTTTGACATGTAAAAGAGGGATAAACCCAAACACGGGGTGTTTTACCATCCTCTGTTCCTCCATATCCAACAATTCAGAGAAAACTACAAAATTCAGCTTTGCCTCTAGGGAACCACCCCCAAAAATTTAGTTATCCCCCCTATTCAGGACCAGCATGTGAACAACTAAATGATGGTCCCTCTGAGGAAGAACTTTTGAGCAGTCAAATCTTTCAGACACCCAAATTAAAAATTAGAGCAGTAAAATTGATTTCCCAGTGCTTCAAACTTCCACAAACATCCCTCTTGCTGAACTGGGAGCCGTGTCTTGGCTCCTCTGATGCCTGGAGTGTTGTTGTTCCTGTGAACAAATCCTTTGGCGGGGTTGATCCAAGGCATGGACTCACACCCTGCCTGATAAACGAGTGACATTTAGGGACAGGGACTGCTACATTCCAGAGACTGACTGAAGGGGGTGATCCTGGTGTGCCAAAGCACAGCCTTTGGATGTGTCACCAAAACAAGCAGGAGATCCAGCTTTTATTGAGGATTTGGAACTGCAGTCCCAGCACCAGGCTTGGGCTAAAGGAACAGGAGCAAACTATTTCTTTGTCCTTTCCTTTCAGGGTATTGCTGAGAAGGGAAAAGAAGGAGAAGTTCCTTTGGGCAGGAAAAGGAAGGCTGAATCTTTATTCACCTGAAATTCCAGAGCAAGGGAAGAGCTGGAGCGTCCGTGGCTTCCACAACAAACAGCTCATCAGTGTCAGCTCATCATGTTTGTGTCATGCTGACAAAAACTGACTGATGTTCCAATTTGTGTCAGCCAAAGCTGACATACCTTATTTCAGCAAAATTATCTGCCTTTCTATCTGTCTGCCTCTAACATGCTGAATCATGACTTTTTTCCACGCAAAGGAGCATTTTCTTTTTGAAACTCTCATTTAAAAAGAAAAAAAGAAAAAAAAAAGGAAGGAATCATGGAAAATGTAGCTGTAGTACTGGGAACTGTTGTGCCAGATTCCCACTTGGCCTGGATCATTATACCTCTGCTGACCTCAATAATAATTTAACTTGAGGGCAAGCAAAGAACGTGGTGTTCAGGCAGAGAGTGACTGCGGCTGATCTGCTGAATAAATCAGACGAGACCAACCAGTTGCTCCACAAATTCCCAGTAGCCCATGGCCAATGGATTACTCTCACCCAGTGGCACAGCAATTCAATTGGAATCTTGCAGAATTGTTGTTGTTGTCATGATTTTTAAAGGTTTTGGCTTTTTTCCACGAGTCTTTGCCAAGATGCTCAGTAGTGTCATTGGCATCAAACCGAAGCTGTTAAGTTTTTCCCAGTGTGAGCACAAACTACAAATTTGGTTTGTTTCAGAGAAAAAAAAAAGAAAATCAGCTCCTTTAAAGGCCTTTGGTTTTCACCAGGGGCAGCTTAGCATTTCTCCAATCAATGAGAAGTCCACCAGCCTTATTAATATCCCAAATTTATGCCCCCAGATGTGTCCCTGACTTTGCTGAGCAACACGAATGAAGTTGGAGCAGTTTTGCCTTCTCTCAGTCCATGCAGGTACCTGTGAATCTTCCAGCTCTTCATTAATTAACCTAATGGAAATTTTATCCCTGTTTCCCGTAGCCAGATGCCATTTTCAATAGAGAGGGGAAATAGGAAAGCATCTTCAAGGCATTTCTGTCTTGAAGGCACAAGAAAAGATGTAGCATCACTCCCAAGCCTTGCCCAGCTTTTCCATGGCTTCTGGGCCCTAACAGGAGAGTGGTGTGGCAGACCCAATGCTTGGAATTGCTAAGAAACATTGAATTCATCTGATCTTTGCTGCATAATGAAATATTCCATGTTCTGTTGGTGTTAGGAGTGGATTCGGGGTGGGAATGGAGGCAGAGGGGCAGTGGAGTTGAACTGCTTTCCCTGGTGGGACTGGGACTTAAGTTTTGTGAGGTTTTTTGCTGCTGCAGCTCTAAGAAAGAGAGGAAGCAGAAATGAAGAGTGGGGCAATATGAGGGGAAAAGAAGAACTATTTCAGTACTGATGCTGCTCAGTTGATACGCAGAGGAAAGAGGGAGAAAGAGGGAGGAGCACGTTACCAAATCTCTATTTAAATCCCAACTTACAAGTGAAAATGTGTTGGCTCCTTCTAAATCCCTCCAGAGATTTTGAGACATCGAAGCCAGCAGACACCCTATGATCATCTAACCTGACCTTTCTTAACTCAGTCTCGAAACTTTACCCAGTGATTCCTGGAATGGAAGGAATTATCCCCACTATGTGTGTGCATTTCTAAGACGCAGCTTAATAAACTGATGATGGGTATCATATTGCCCGTGATAGCAGAGCACAGGATGCCATGGGCTGGTTCCTGTGTTCCTCTGGAGGAATGTTACCAATGGCTTGTGGTTGAGCTCAGGCTCATTTATCCCTCCTTCCTGCAGCTCCCACTGAGCCTGACATTGCTGGCAGAGCTGCCTCGTCCCTGCATGCACGGGGAGATTCATATCCCCATGAATCACAGAGCTGCACTGCAAAGATCTCCCAGTTCTTTCCTCAACTGCTCAGGTCAAGGCAGACCAATTTTTCTGCTGTCCAAATTAAGGCTTGAGCCACGGGAATTGAGTGCCTTGTGGTGCAGCGCCTCCTCAGACCTCACACTGCCTTCCTTGGCCAGGGGAGGATTTGTATTGCCAGCCACTCTGGTGCTTTTTAAAGCAGAAAATCTTGTGTCTCGTGATCCAAACTGAAAAGTAGTCACACACAGATCCTGAAAGATGATCCGCAACAGCAATGGAGGTGGCCAAGAATCCATAACTCAGCAGTTTTAAAACTGGGAGAGATGTTTACTCCTCTGCCTCATCTACTTCGTTCCTTGCCTCCTGATGAACCCATTTTGTAAGGCTATGACAGTTCCACTTTCCATAAAAATGCCTTCTTCTGCTACCCCAAAATTTCACTGAGCAGAAAATTAATCTTTGGTCATTTAGCCAGGACTTCCCACTAGGGCAGCAGCTGCAGAATGTCCATCCCTGGGACAAACCAGCCCCAGCTCTGCTCCAGTGGAAAAGGAAGGTTAACAGAGCTGGGATGATTTGGAGAAACACAGAACATGACACATTATGAAAGGGCTGAGCTTCCTGTGCAGGTGATACAGTCATGGTCTTGTATCCTGGTCATCCTGGGTTCACTGCAGATGCACAGCCTGCTCATATCCCTGCCTGGGGTTTTCCAAATGAAATATGGGATCATCCCACTTTTCTGTCTCCTTATCTCAGCGTGTTCATTGTGGAACATGGCACTCAGCTCTCCTGAATGTGTAAACCAAGAAAACTGGAATTAAAAGGACAATCTGTGGTTCTTTCCCTTTGTAAAATTTTCACCTCTTGGATTCCTCATGCTCTTTGTATCCTCTTTTTGAAAGCTGAGGTACCTCAGAGTTAGAAGACCCTATAGACACTGGCTGAAGTTAAAAAAGGGGTTGTCAAGCATTGGAACAGGCTGCCCAGGGCAGTGGTGGAGTCACCTTGCCTGGAACTGTTCAAAACTCATGTGGATGTGGTGCTGGATCTTGATCTTAGAGGTTTTTTCCAACCTAAATGGTTCTGTGATTCTGTGTCTGAGACTCTTCAGGGCACCTTATCTGAAGTGAATGGACAGGTGGTTACAATGGTTATAATGGTTATACACACATTCTTTTGCTACCTTAGCCAAGAAGTAAATTCATTAATACAAACCACCAAACTTCTTCATCAGAATGGCCTAGAAACTGAACAGTGTTGGCACAAATAACTTGTTTTACTACTATACTTTGATTTCTTGTAATCACCCCCTGCAATCAAAGTGTCTGTATTCCTTCAAACCAAACAATCCTGCTGGGGTGCAGCTGTGATATTTGGGTATCACTGGGTCCCACCCCAAGCTTCAGGTCACTCTGGAGAGGGAAAGCTGGAGGGGGACTGATCTGGGAATTTATTTTCCTCAGCCAATGTGCTGCTCAGAGCCTGAGGTGTGAGAGGGCCTGTCAGTGTAGAGGAGGTGAATCTGTGAGTGCACCTGAGTGAGGTGACATAAGAAATGCAATTTATCCCTGGATGCACAATGTGCATGAGGCTGATGCTGCAGGGCTGCCTGTGCCCACCCAGGGCACCGATGCCACACATCCCACGGGATGCATTTAAGTGTCAAAGGATTCTGGTCAATCAATTACTCCTTTGGTCACCACCTCTCCTCCCTTCCCCTCAGGGTGGGCAATATTCTGGGTTTTATTCTCTCCAGCCATCATTTATTTCTTTTAAAAGAACAAGCCTTCTTTGTCTGGGGCTCATACGAGTTGCACAGGGCGGGAGGGGTGGGGGGATTCTCTGCCAGGGTCTCTGAGGCACAAACCCACAGCTGATTTGTGAGTACACCACGTACCACGGTGTCACAAAGATACCACAAACAGAGAAAAGTCATGCAGCCTTGTGTTATGGGAGCTGGCCCCATATCCATGCCAAGATTCTGGATTTCCTGGCGCTCTAAAGCTCTTTGGACCACGGGGATTATACAGTGCACAAGGTATCAGATGCCAAACACTGACTTTTTAAAAAAAAAAACAACAAACCAACACATGGGAAACAAATCAAAATGACCTCTTTTTTTAAAAAAAAAATAAATAAAAAGGATCCTATAGATGTGTTTTTAACAATAACAGAGCAGGAAACTTTGCCTTATTAGACATTTACCCAGCTTATCTGCCTGCTGGCATTCCTCAAGTGCACTTGAACACACACTGGGCCACCGAGGGCTGGGATCCTCTCGGATTTCACAAACTGAGCAAGGTCAGCCCAGGGCAGAGGTTGGATGAGATTCCTCTCCGTGAAACCCCCACTGTCCATCAGAAATGGTGCTGTTCCATCAACTGGCAATGAACTTTACTCCAGTCCAAGATCATTCCAGAGCTGGGAACGGAACTGGGGTTGTTTTTCTGGACAGTGGGTCAAACCCAGGTCCCTCCGACTGTGTGTCCATGGAAGACTTGGATGACACTGGGCCTGGTCAAAGTGGCTTTTAACTCACCTTCCACCACCCCAAATGCCTTTGAAAACTAAAATACCACGAGTGGTGTCTGTCCCATTGACTTCCAAGCATCCAAGGAGTTCCCTGGCGTTCAAAATCCCTGTGTGATTGCCCTGCTTTAGGCACAAACAGGGCTATCAAACTCACCTGCAAAATTTGGACAAAATTTGGACCAGGAAACACCCACACAGATATTTCAGGAATTAAACTGCAGTCAGTGGGATTCAAGGAGCAAAAATAAAGTTCTCTACAGTTCTTTACAGTTATAACTCTCAGCTTTTCTCAGAGACAATAAAAAAAAAAGGTCTTAAAATGTAAGTATTATAATCTGGTCAATGCACTTCAGGATGAGTGAAATGGTGCTATTCCATCCACTGGCCAACAAAAATGCCTGAATAAATTCAATAAGTTTATTTTTGGGAATCTGCAGCATTTCTTGTGCAGGCCCTGAAGTCGGTTTTATCATGTTCTCAAGCCCTGACATCAGGCTGTGGGTGGATTAACACTTTAAACCATCAATGCCAATACAGGAATCGGTCTTATTTACCTCTGTCCTGTGCTATTCCTTCTCTCTGAGGTCACCAAAAGGACTTTGCACCCCAAAAGCTCAGAACACAAGAAAGAATTCACCATCCATTTGGGGTTTCTCTGGGAAAACTCAAACCAAGTGAGATTAGAAACAAAGATGGTTGTAAATGAGCCTCTCCACCTGCCCTTGGTGGTCCCAGTGGCCTGGGGAGTCTCTCTGCACAGGTTTGTTTTCAGCCCAGGGACTGTCAGCAGGATCCTGCATTGCAAACAATTCCCCAGGGATTTGTCACACTGCAAACCTGCACCCCTGTGCTCTCCAGTGTTCCCAGCCAGCTCTGCTTTCCCCCTGGGCTCTTGCTGTCCATGCCTGTATCTCATTCTCTCCTGCCCTCCAGAAATGTCTTTTTTTTCCTAGGAATGCTTTGCTGCTTTTCAGAGGGGTTATGATTTCCATTTCCTCTCTTTGGCCCAAAGGGGTGCATCTGATACAAGACAAACAAGCCCTCTTGTCTCCTGCTGCTCAGCTGCAATTTTTGTAAAGAACTGTAAATTATAGCACATCTATAGCTCCATTCCTTCCCCTTTTTAAAAAATGTTCATTTTCCAGCTGTCCTGTTTCCTTGACCAGATTCATTTTTAGACTGCTCTCTGACATTAACAGTGCAAGGGAGAGAAGGGAACATAAAATGCATTATTTCAGTCACCTTGGGTCAGCCCATGCTGATGTTGATGTGCATTTCAAACTCCAAAACTGTCATTTTGGTCAAGGCCATAATTCTCGTGCCTTCCTTGGAAGAATACAAGCCCAGAAGTTCAAGATTTCATGGGAGCATCACCACCAGGAACAGTCAGGATCATGAAGGCAACCTGAGCCATCTCAGCACCGAACTTCGACCAAACAAACATAAAATCAAGATCCACATTCTCCTTTACCCTTGGATAAAATGAGGAGCCCCATCAAATGGGCGTGAGGAAACTCATGGAGACAGACTAAGAGTGGCAATTCTGGCTGCAATTGAAACACTGGCTGCAGTGAAACTGTGGTATCTGCAAATACCTGGAGCAGAGAGAAAGTGGTTGCCACAGCAGCGACGTGTGTTATGCCAAACTCCATATCCTTGATAGAGAGTGCAGGGAAGGGCAGGAATCTGGGAAAGGCAGAGATGTGGGAAGCCAGATGAAAAGTTTTATTAGGTGATTATTAAACTCTTCTGCAGTGCCAAGCACAGTGCAAGGCTGCCAGCTTGTCTCACTGCAAAACCAAAATTAAAATAATGAGAGGGGCCCTAATCATGGGCTGTCTGGTGGCTGATTTTCTATCTGTGCTGGCTAACGAGCTTCACCCCCCTCATCAGTGCCAGGAGAGGCTCAGAGGTGGCAGAGAAACTTCCCCCAAGGGCAGTGAGTCTGTTCCTGTGAAGGGTGCTGTGGTGTCCTAACCTGGTGATGAGAAGTGTGATGAGAACCCAAGACACCCAGAGTATGGCACCTTTCCCAGGGCCTGGAGAGAAGAAGGGACTGTCTCTTGGCCACCTACTCGTGGAGCCTGATTGTGTTGTCGTGACTGCTTCGTGCCACAGACACAGGGACAGAATCCAGGAGCTCTGAGAGTGGGTGGTCTGAATTATTCATCCCTGTCACGTCATGAAATACCATCTGGAGCATCTTCATAGGTGATGCAAATGCAATCCACTCTTCCTGCTTGAGATACAAATGTCTGCCATGGGAAGGGACACAGAATCAGAGAATCCTGGAGTCACAGAATGGTTAAAGCTCATCCAGTCCCACCCTCTACAACTTCCACTAGCCCAGGCTGCTCCAAGCCCCATCCAACCTGGCCTTGGACACCTCCAGGGATGGGGCAGCCACAGCTTCTCTGGGCAACCTGTGCCAGGGCTTGCCCTCTCTCACAGAGAGGAATTTCTTCCTAAAATCTAATTTAAATCTCTCCTCTTTTAGTTTAAAACTGTTCCCCCTTGTCCTGTCACTAGCTATCTGTGTGAAAAAATTGCTTTCTCTCTTCTCCATATTTCTTATGGATGATATGGAGTCCCAACCTTCCCAACACTTCCAGTCAGGACAGTTGTCAAGAGCATCAGTTGTAACCAGGGGTTCACAATGGCTTCAGCCAGACCTACCTGCAACCACAAGCAGCAAGTGGAAGTCAATTAAAAGAGACCCAGGTCCTGATTCGGCAAAGCATTCTGTTTTACATTTTGAATCCAACTGTGGTTGCCGGGTCATAAGTAAATTTTTGGTGTTGGCTTGTCAAAATAAGGTCTGAAATAAGAAAAATGTGCTGTCACTCACCAGCGATGGAACCCAGGAGGCTGATCCTGACACACATGGGCTGGATGCACCCACACCATCCCCCTGGGAATGTCACACAGAGCAGGGTAAGGACTCCTTCAAAATGGATCTCGTCTCTCCAAAGGGTTAGTAAAGGGTTCCCTTCCTCTGACACCACCAACCTTCTGATTCTGCTGTGACCAGTCTAATTATCAACAACACAGGCAATACATGGCACATCTCTGGGGACATTTCTGCTGATTTAATTGGATTTTTTCTCTCTTGAAGGAAGATTTCTCCACACCTACTTTTCATTGTCCAGCCTGGAGAAGAGGAGGCTGAGGGGACACCTCTTTGCAGTTCCAGCTTCCTGGGGAGGGGCAGAGGAGGGGCAGGCTCTGATCTCTGCTCTGTGGGGACCAGGGACAGCACCCAGGGAATGGCTGGAGCTGGGTCAGGGCAGGGTCAGGTGGGATCTCAGGGAAAGGTCCTTCCCCCAGAGGGTGGTGGGCACGGCCCCAAGGCTGCCAGAGCTCCAGGAGGGTTTGGATGATATTCTCAGGGACAGGGGGTGACTCTTGGGGATGGTCCTGTGCAGGGCTGAGGGTTGGACTCGATGATCCTTGAGGGTCCCTTCCAACTCAGCGTGTTCTGTGATTCTGTGAACCTCCTGTTCCTCTCAGTGCCCCAGTGATGGTGACCTTTCCCAGCTCCTTGGAGCAGCTCCAGGGATCTGAGAAGGTCACCATCACCTCACCAGGGATCTGAGAAGGTCACCATCACCTCACCAGGCTGGCACAGAGAAGGCAACACAAGACAGCCTTCCTTGACCTATGATGTTGTCCACCCACCTGGCCACGAGCGTTCTGTGGGACGTGTTAACTGGCTTTGGGATCCGGCGGCAGATTTCCATGCCTAGAAGGAGCAGTGCTGGGAAGGCTCCAGGAGATGAAAGGCAGGAACACATAGCGGCGGGCGGAAAGGCAGGGAGCGCTGTGGGGCTGACGTAATGCTCTGTGCCCTGATATTCCCAGCAGGAACATATGACTTTGGGTCTCAGGTTTGGGGGGAGACGTCTTGTTGACGTCATGGCAGCTCCGAGCAATCCAGCCCCCGTTTTTCCGCCGCGTGTGCATCCGTGAGGATTCGCTGCCCTTTATGAAGCCCCTGCTTTGTCTTGGGTCCTTCCCAGTAAACCTTTGGCTCGCCATCTCGTGAGCTTCTCCTGCACAATTAATAGCTGGACGAGCTTGTGGGGTGGATGGAGAAAGAGACCTCAGGGCTTCAGCACTTGCAAATCCCACAGCAAGTTCCTATCAACTCCCACTCCTGCAGGAACGCCATGGCAACGAGCTCAAACTGTGCAACTTGGCTGCAAAGTGTTTTTCTTGAGTCAGTAACACAATACTTTTCCTTTCTCGACATCAAACATACACTTCACCCCCCAAAACACCCCTTTGCCAGCTCCCAATGTGATAAGCAATTAGTTTGGTTCAGGCTTCTTTTTTTAGGAGCTAAAGCTGTTGGAGTTGCTGGTCCTGGAGGAGATGTGAAATCTGCTCTCTCCACGCCCAGACCGTTCATGCGGAACACCAGCACCTCTCCTCTTGGACACGGAGATCCAAGGCATGTGAGAGCAGCTGTGGAGCATGAAAACCCTGTTGGACCTGCCTGCCATGCCTGAGAAGCCTTTTCTGCATTAAAGGCATTCCTTCTTCTGGTCTTTAGAGCAAGTTTTGGGTAGATTTGGGTAAGATTTGGGTAGGCAGGTCGTTTGGACCCGAACATACAAAGCCCTCCCCTGCAGATCCATTTCCATTGGGATTCAAATTGCCTTCCTCACCACAGGTCAAAAAGAAAGCATCAAAATATGCTATGACTCAATAAATTGATGGACCCAAAGATGTTCCAAGAGCTGAAGCCAGGCTGGGAGAGCTGGGGGTGTTCACCTGGAGAAGAGAAGGCTCCAGGGACACCTGAGAGCCCCTTCCAGAATATTTAAGATTCTTTCCAACACAAACCCTTCTGTGATTCCATGATTCTATGAAAACACATCAAGGTTTTCTAATTTCCTATTTGGTGCTCCTATTCCACATTCTCAGTGCAAATTCTGGACTGGGAAGGGAAGGGAAGGGAAGGGAAGGGAAGGGAAGGGAAGGGAAGGGAAGG
>JAWWEW010000078.1:1468318-1483782 GCA_035583185.1 Anabacerthia variegaticeps
GCTTCAGCAGGGGGACACACACCTCAGGCATGGGTTGGAGGGATCCACCCACTGCAGCCCTGCATGTTTGTAAGAGGACTTGTAGGAACCCATCCACTGCAGCCCTGCATGTTTGTAAGAGGACTTATAGGAATTCACCCAGTGCAGCCCTGCATGTTTGCAGGAGCAATTTATGGCCACGACAGCGTTGTTGTGCATCCAGCTCCTTGAGCTGCCTGCCCCAAAAAGGAGGAGCTGCCTGGTAACAGATACACCCTTGTTTGATTTATCTTAAGCCGATAACTTATTCCACTTATGCTGCAGCATCAAGGTTTAAAAAGGGATGACCCAGCTGACCTCCAGCAACATCCACCCAGCCCCTGTCCCTGTTGGCTCTCGTCAAGGTCCTGCCTGTCAGGCACTCGCAGACTTTCCGCCTCTGCAATCTCGGTATCGCGGGCAGCAAGAGTTTGTATACAAAGCTGTCACCACTCTCATGAGTGGGTGGATTTTCCAGCTCATCTGTAACCTGAGTGGCACTCCAGCCCTGGGATCTTTCTTCCCAGTGTCAACAGCACGCAGCGCTGCCCTATCCCCTTACACATTATCTTCGATCAAGTTGATGGGCAGGAGGGAACAGAGCCAGAAGTAATTGTGACAGGCTGGGTGTTTTTACAGGCACAATAGTTAATGGGCTGGTTAATGTAAAGGATTAGCCCCTTCATCCCCAGGACATATGAGAGGGGAGGAAGGGGGTGGTGCTGCTCAGTAAGCCCCAGTAGGAAATGCCGTGATCAGCTTGTAACCAAATAGAAACAAATCACCAAAATCCTTTGGAGCAGCTCGGGTTTGGCACAAGGGGTGGCATTTCAGAATCCTGATGCTCATGGCACCCTACATAAAACACAGAGCCCTAAAGGCAAATTCTGCAGCTTCCTCATGAGAGGAAGAGGAGGGGCAGCACCCATTTCTCTCTGGGACCAGAGACAGGACCAGAGGGAATGGAATGAAGCTGTGTCAGGGGAGGTTTGGGTTGGATATTGGGAAAAGGTTCTTCATCCAGAGGGTGGTTGGGCACTAGGGAAGACGTCATGGCCAAAAGCCTGCCAGAGTTCAAGGAGCATTTGGACAACTCTCTTAGGCACACGGTGGGATTCTTGAGGTTGTGCAGAGTCAGGAGCTGGACTCGATGATCCTCGTGTGTCCCTTCCAGCTCGGGATATTCTGTGATTCCCTGATTCTCTGAGCTTTGGGGCTGCAGGGAAGGGATGAGCAGGCTAGACAGATGCTCTTCACCCTCATCCAGGGGATAGAGGGGAAGGCCAGGGGGAAGTTCTGAGCTGTGCCACGAGGACATCCAGCCTCCTGTCCCCAGAACTCCTCCTGGCAGACCATGCAGGGTCTGTGTGTGTGTCGGGGGGTTCCATAAGCAGCTGCCCGGGGGGATTGCTGCGTGCTGGAGCTGTCTGTGTGTACAGTGGACATTTGCCACATTGCCTAAGGCAGCAGAGCCCTGCAGGCTCTCCCTGCTGCATCCACCTTCCATTACAGCAGCATTATCCAGAGGAGTCCATCCAGTGCTATTGTATCACCACTAAGTGCCCGAGCTTATAGGATTTATGGCCATATGCTCGCATGGCTTATGCATTGAGAAGCTTAGAAACCCTTCCTCCAAATTCCTCCGGCGGGCTAAAACCTCCTGCCTGACTGGATCAGCTTACAGCACGGAGACAGTCCCAGGGAGACCCACCCCAGGAAAGCTGCTGAGCTCCAGGAGGAAAGGGACTGGCATCAGCAGGAGTCTGGGAGGGTCAGAGCTGCTCTGACAACACCCCAGTGAGGAAGGTAAATCACACAGAGGCAGCACAGGGCTCTGTTCCCTCCTCACTAAGCCCAGCAGATACAAATCTGCCCGTGGCCAAATAGTTTTCAGATAGGCTCTAGCATAAAATTGTTTGGGGTTTCCATCAGGGATTTAACCAGGGATATTGGGGTTTAGCTGTGTGCACAGGCCAGATCCTGTCAGCTGCATAGCAAAGTCATGTTTAGCATCTTCCTCATCACAATAACTTTCAGCTGTGTCTCATGACACTACTCAAAATCAAAAGTAGTTTAAGTTGGTAAAACTCATAGAAAAAATAATTTCCTTCCTTTCCTTCTCTCCCCAAAGAGTATCATAATTTCAGCAGCAAGAAATACAGGAATTAAAAATGTGGTTCCTACTTAGCTGCACTTTCCCCCCCTTGCTTTGATATATTTTAATTATTATTTCTTATTCTGGTATCTAGGTGGAAAAATACAGGAAAAGGTTTGAGAAGCAGCCTTGTGGGTTTTCTATCTTTGGCCAACTCACACTCACTTCAACAGGGTCATGGCACTGCCCTGTTCTCATAAGTGAGGGAGAGAGGGACCTGCCCCATCTGAGCCGTGGGATTTGATGCCAGCAGGGATCTGAGCACAGGCAGAGGAGCTGATGAAACCTGGAGTATGATTTGAGGGCTGAGAAGAATCTGAAGAATCTTCTCCATTATTACATTTTGATTACTACTTTGTAATAAACGCCTGCAGTGACACTCACCATGAACCAGCCCTTCATTTCTCCACCTTCCTCTATCCCAAAAAGGATTTAAATCCTGCAGAAAAACAAATGTCATTTCTGGTCCGTGTGCACAAAAAAAGGTGCAAGCTGTCAGGGCTAAATTTTCTGCTTTGGATATTTTCTGTGTGCCCATATGTGCAGAGAGGTTGAAAGCAACCATGTCCTTGTCGTGAAATATGAGTGTCACAGAGAAGCCAAAGAGGAAAGGGATTGTTCTTTTTTTTTTTCAGCTCAGGGCTTGAAGAGCTTTCAGAAAATCAGCCAGGGGCAAAACCCCAACCTGTGTCAATAATATATGACATTAATTGCCAGTTTCTGAGAGGAACCCATTGATTTTTGGATGCTGAAAGGGCCAAAGGGGTTGTTCCAGCCTTACCTTCCAGGCAAAGGGCAGGGTTTTTTCAATTCCAGTTAGAGCTGAGACATATGCTGGGCTTTAAGAAACAGGGAATGTCACAGCAGGTCCAACAAAGAACAAAGTCATCACTCAGCAAGGGACTCCCAAAAGTGGTGGAGCTGGAAAGCACCCTGGATCAAAGAGCTTAGGGACAAAGCAAGTATTATCATGGTCATTACAGATCAAGGCACCAAGAGATTAAAGGCTTGATTCTTAGAGATGTATATAAATATAAATGTATACACTATTCTGCCATGAAAAAGGGACCCTCAAGTGACACTTAATTGCACACAGTTAATATAAAACATGTACTAAATGCTCTGCAGAGTGGTCATGCCAAGAGATAAGACAAAGAGAGCATTTTCCATATTTTCCATCAATTCATAAATAAGGGAAAGACATAACAAAACATTCCCATGTTCCTGAGGAAATCTGTGGCAAAGCTGTTAATGAAGCCTGAAGAACCACGTTCTGATCAAGGACCTGTATTTTCAGGGGTTATTTTTTATTATTTTGTTTAATTTATATTTTAGCAAAGCCTAGAGCTGTTTCAGCTGGAAGTGGACTTTTTAAATGACCTTGCTCTAGAAAAAATAATGTCCCAAGTCTCAGCATAAGTGGGGAAAAGAAAACAAATATCCTCAGGAAACAGTTACAGCACATTTGTCACCAATAAAGCAGCCAGTAGTTGAAATTAGACACACCTCATTTGTAGATCTGTGTTGATTTCACCTGCAAGGGCAAGATACCAAAAAAAAAAAAAAAAACCCACACAGAAATCACTGTTTGCAGCAACCTTTGCAATATCTTGCTTTGCCAAGCAAAACCCTCTTCAGTTGTGGGGGAAAGCAACTTTCAGGGGGGGAAAGCAAATCCATAGTGTGTGAATCAAGATAATGCTTTTATTCAACAAAAGGGGAGGACAAAAAAAATGAGAAATGCAGTTAATTAATGTCAGAATTTGACCAAATCAATCCACGTGTTCCTTTCCAGCCACTAAGCTTTGGGATTCTGCACCTGGGCCATTCAGGTTGCCTTCCACACTAACCAAACAGCAAACCTGACTCAACATAAACAGTGTTCCACAGCACAGACAAATGACGTCAGGCTGGGATTTATTTGTGCAAGGCAAGCTTGGATTAGAAGCAGCAGATGAGAAAAGGGATGAGAAATGGTGAGGGGGAAGAGAAAGGAATCATGGAGATTGGAGCTTTTATTCTGCAAAGACTCTGAAAACGTGCAGGTTAAACACAGGCTTGAGTGCTCCTGGAAAAAAAGCCACGTGGAAGTCAAGTGTGATTGTTAATTACAGCAGAAAACGCCACTTTTATCCCAAAACAACTGAAATATTTGCTGGTTTTGATTAAGGAGACAATTCATTTCATTTTTTAGCAACCATGTGGTTGAGAGAATCACTGAATCGTCGAATACCCTGGGGTGAAAAGGACCCTCAAGGATCATCAATCCAGCTCCTGGCCCTGCACAGGACAGCCCCAAAAATGCCACCATGTGCCTGAAAGGGTTGGACCTCAAAGGCTTCAAGAGCTCTGAGACTTCATGATAATTTCCAATGGGAAAACACCTGAATCAGAAACCTCAACTCCTCCAAGGAGAGCCCAGCTCGAATCTTGCAGAGCCACAGGGGATTGGTGCCCTCTCCTGCTCTCACAGTCATATTTTTGGCAGCTTTGGGGCTTTGCTAGAAGGTCTCCTGTGCATTGTTGTACAGTGGGAAGTGTCTTCTACAAAGACATGTCTCTTTCAAGACAGTCTTTCACCTGCCCTTCAGTCTCTTCAAGATTAGAAAGCACAAATCCAAAACAGGGTCATTAAACAGTGGATTTCGGGCTCAGCCAGAGCTTCCCAAACACAGTGTAAGGCTTGATTTCTACCCAGGTGAGTTATTAAACCCTTCTAAATTCAACAATGAGCATGAAATGGATTTTCTGCTGCCCTTCATCACGTGCATCCAGTGAGCTTAGATTCCTGCCAAAAAAAATCAACCAGCTCTCACAGGCTGAAGACAAACTTCATGGCCCGAATTTCCCTCTTTCTCAATGTATGGAAAAGGATGACATCATTTGATGGGCTGGCAGCTCTGAATGAGTCAAGACTGCAGAAATCCAGAATTAAGGGTTGTCCTTAAAAAAAACCTCACCTTTTGTAGAATCCCAGAATGGTTTGGGTTGGAAGGGACCTGAAAGATCATCTTGAAACTGATGCCCTGGAAGTTCCACCTGACCATGAGGAAGAACTTCTCTACTGTGGGGGTGTCAGAACACTGGAGACCAGATTGCCCAGAGAGGGTGTTGAGTCTCCCTCCCTGGAGATATTCCAGACCTATCTTGACACAACCCTCTGCCAAGTGCTCTGGGATGGCCCTGCTGCAGCAGGGAGGTGGCACCAGACAGGCCACTGTGGTCCCTCCCAACCTGACCCATTCTGTGATTCTGTGAATCCTGAAGATAATTCTCTGAATTTATAAAATTCTGCATTATTTTTTCCTCCTTTCTGGAGGGAAAAAGGGACACTCCATGGTTACACACTGAAAACTAAACCCAGGCTAAGAGAAGGTTATTAAGTGGTTCATTCCAAACTTTTTTGCCAATAATCACCTGAAAATGTACTTTTTTTTTTCTGGCTTGCTAAGTAGTTGTCTAGACAACCAACACCTGCTCTAAATTAATGACTAATATCCCAAAATTCTAACACAGACATGACCCCTGATCATGTCCTTCTCCCAGCAAATGTTCCAAACAGCTGAGGATGCCCCAGCCCAGGCAGTGTTGCCCACCTGCTGCAGCCACTGAAGCCCAGATTGCTCCTCTGTGCTGGGCTCCTGAGGGGGTTTGTGGGGTTTTGTCTCCTGTGCTGAGGGCAGTGGCCTGAATTGGCACAAAACCAGCACTTGCACACTCCTAAGATTGGGGGAAAATAGAAAAAAAAAAATATCTAGAGTGTTTGCTGGTTGTTTTATTTCCAGAGAAAGGCTCAGCTCCTGCGTTCCTGATGGTAACTTGTCTCCCAAGACCCTGGGATGGGTGGGAGACCTTCCTTTGATGTTCTCCAGTTGCAGAAATCAGGGTGACCCCTCCAGGGACCATCTCCAGTGAGCAAATGCAGTGTTATTTTAAAGCTGGCCAGACTCCACCAGCAGCCCAAGAGCCCAGGAGAATCCCCACAGCCGAGATCTGGATGAAACTGAGATTGAGGGGCAAAAGTCTTGCAGAAGGGAAGGTGAGCAACAATTCTGGTCATCTCCAGTGAAACTTGTCTCTTTAGCTCTAATCAGTGGGACATGCCAAGAGGAGTCCAGCTTTGCCTGTTCATTCCAGAGGAGCACAGACCACTGGGGTCCTCTGTCTGATGATGCTTTTCATGATAGAATCACAGAATCAAGGAATGGGTTGGGTGGGAAGGGACCTTAAAGACCATCTCATTGCAACCCCTCTGCCACCTTCCACTGGAGCAGGTTACTCAGACCCCCATCCAGCCTGGCTTTGAACACTCCAGGGATGGAGATGCCGATGGCTGGGTCATGTTTCTTTCCTAAGGGAAATAAAAACAGTCAAATTTTGTGTTGTGTGAGTCCAATGCACAGAGGGAAGCTGTGGTGACCTTGCTTTAAAAATTGGACCCAATTTAGCACCTTAATGCATTTTTTATCTAATAAACTGTAAGTTTATTGTCTAATCTAAAGCCTGAGGGTCATAACAATCTACTGGATCCTTCTGGGACAGACTTTGATGCTTCAACTTCAAGAAACCCATGACTGCAGCACTGCCAGCCAGCTTGTGGTTCAGCTGCGATCCCAACTTCTCTCTTCCAAATTATCCATCCCTTTTTTGACATCTCTTCGAACCAGAGCATGCTGAGCATCCCTTGGTGATAGAGGGAGGGAAGGGATATATAAAATTACCCAGATAAGTGAAAGTTGGCTTGTCAGGTTGTATGGACCCATGTAACTGCTGATTTCACACCAAGCAGAGATGTGACCTGTAATTCAATCTAGTGCCTTCAAGCAGAAGAATTTCCCTCAGGGAAAATAAAAATAAAAAATAATAAAAAATAAAAAATTCCTTTGCTGAGCACAGAGAGCTGGGGTGGAGATGGAAATAAAAAACTTAAATGAACTGATAACTTGATGTTTGCTCCCATTCTCAGGCAGATTCCCTCCCCAGCTCTCCACCCCTTCAGGATGCAAACCTTGATGGGGAGGTTGTTTTCACACATTTTCTCATTTTGTGCTGGGAACAAGATTTAAGCTCAGACTGGTCGAGGGACACGGGTTTTAATCTCCCCTGGAAGGGGGAGGAGGGGGTGGGTTGAGAGGGCAGAGCAGCAGAAGAGGGATGAGATGGGAAGGCAGAAAGAGGGAAGCAGAGGAATTGGTGGGATTTGTTCAAGTTCATCCACCTCCCAGTAAAGGGCAAATGAGAAGTGACAGGGAGGGAACACTGAGCAGGCCCCGCCATCCCGCAGACCATCGCCTATAATTTCAGGGAGCAGGAACTCCAGCTGACAGATTTTTGGAGCAGACCACGGTGCTGTCACGGGATTGAGGAGAGGAAGAGGAGGGGGGTGACTGGGAGGGGGCAGAGCTCGTGGAGAAGGAGAGGGAACAAGGCTGAGGTCAATGGCGAGGTGTTGGTGGCAGCTCGTGGTCTCCTCTCCAGGGTAGAGCTGGGTTTGGATGCACTGGGAGAAGGAGAACATCATAAACTCCTGGCTGAGAGGTGGCAGGGCTGGGAAAAGCTGCCCAGCTCGTCCCCTCCGGGGTGGCAGCTCAGGCTGCATTACCTGACATTTCCCCAGCCCCAGCTCTACATGACTCAAGTGCCGGGGGTTGCATTAAGGAGGTGTGAACATCATGAGCCTGGAAAGCAGCCAGAGCTCGGGAAGGTCAAGGGAGGAATTTTTCCACCGAGTTCAACTGGACTTTCAATCATTTCCAGGTTCACCCTGTGACTTTCTCAATATGTACCCAAAAAAAAAAAAAAAATAAAAAAAAAAAAGTGGTGATGGGCCACGTAATGAATGAGACCACACAGGGAGGGCTCGCTTGGGGTTCCTCTCTCATGGAAAGTTTGCTGAGGACATCTGGGAACGTCCCGTTCGGGGTGCGTGAAAAATGGGTGTCCCAGAGAGCTGTTTGCTCTTGTCCCAGGAGAAGTGGCCAAGCCAATCTCACAGGCTGAAAACACGGACACAACACGCAGAATTAGGGCTGGCAAGATAAGAGAGTGGTTAGCAAACCCTGGGATGAGTTTATTGCTTTGGGGGCATTTTGGACCACTGGCAGCTTGCTCAGACAGCCAAACCTCAGCAAGGGACACAGCAAGTTTCTGACACCACAAAAGGTGCTGGGAGGCTGAAAAAGTTGAAATCAGTTGTTGTGATTGAGAAGGAGTCGCTCCATTACCTTGGTGGGTCCTCATCTGCTTCAGCTGCCTCTGCAGGTCTCCCCCAACGTGCTGAAATGCATCTTCAGCCTTGCCATCAGCTCCCAAATAAATTGCCATGGAGAGGTGTTTAGAGACCTCATGGTTAGCAACGTGTTTGGGGAAAAGCACTAAAGAATGATGAAGAGCTGGTGAAATTTTATGTTACAAATATTTTTACAGCTTTAGCCCTATTTTTAGTTAACAAATCATCTATGGACCAATTATAATTTCCTTCACACATCTTAAGTACACACAAGAATTTGCCAAACACACTGGTGCTAACCCCAAACATTCAAAAAACATGAGTCAGCCCCTCATTGCCTTTTCCCCCCTCCCAGCCCGGGCTTATTATCAACTTAAACTTCATCAGACTTCTACAAAAATAAATGTAGGCTCTTTATTTGCCTTCTCATACTGGAATTTTTTTTCCAGCTTGCCTTTTTTTAGGGTTTCTCCTGCACTTCTGAGGGTTATTACTTGATTTTCTTTTTAAAAGAAGCCTGATATTTCCTCCTAATTAGTTGTCCTTCAAGAGCGAGGGATGCCTAAAAACCTCTCCAGTAAAGACTGGGACATACAATCCCTGGATTTCCTCACTTTGGTTTGTATCCATGTGGCCTTACCTCTTTTTTTCCTTCATGATATGGAATATGCAAGTGAAAAAAATACTGAGATTATTGTTCCATCTTCCCAGTGGGATTGGGGGCACGGCCAGACCCTCCTAAGAGTATCTTGGAATGATTTTACACCTTTTTAAAGAGAGAATTTCTCCAAGCTGGTCATGGTGATTAAAGCCCTTTATTCACTTGCTCAAATATAGGTGAGATGCTCCAGGTTATTCCAGCTGGTCTCCAGCATCTGGAAGACCATGAGCCTTCCACAAGACCTGTCTGGTACCCACCAGCCTCACGTGGGTGTTTGAGACTCCCATGAGCTTTGAATAGCATGAGACATCTATTTTTAGGGAACCATGTGCCCTTTCTCCAGTGCAGAGAGCTCCATGTAAGTTAGTGCTTGGCATTGCTTGTGGTCAAGCTGCAGTTCATCCACAGCAGGACAACCCACTCCTTCCAGAGGGAATTCTAAAAGGTGAAGGAGCAGGATGTCCCCATGTGCTGAAAGATGAACCAGTGGGTAACACCAGCCTGGCTGAACACAGAGGTTTGGCTGGAACTCAGGAAAAAAAGGGAGAGTTTATAACCTTTGGAAGAAGGAGCAGCTAATTCAGGAGGACTACAAGGATGTCATGAGGTTATCCAGGGAGAAAACAAGAAGGGCCAAAGCTCAGTTAGAACTTCATCTGTGCTACTGCAAAATACAATAAAATGCTTCTATGAATACATCAGCAACAAAAGGAGGGGGAGGGGCAATCTCCAGCTTTTACTGGATGTGGGGGGATGCAGAGGGACAAAGGATGAAGAGAAGTCTGAGGAATTCAGTGCCTTCTTTGCCTCAGTTTTCACCAGCAAGAGCAGTTGCCCAGGCAGAGAGCAGAAAGGCAGCACATTTTCTCTTATAGCCAATAAGAGAACGTTATTTCAGCAGTAGATACACATTTACAGGACTCACTTAACACAACTGACATGTTAGTAGCAAATAATACAAATATATAATACAAATTATATAGGTTAGTAGTAATGCTGTCCTGGCATTTTATCTTATTGCTGGGATAGAACATTCCACTGCGGAGTTCTCAAAACCCTGAGCCTGTGCTCATGATGAAGTTCCATCTACAGCCTCCCTAAAATTTTCTTTGTACCTCAGTACTGAACTGAAATTACAGAGGATTTTTCATGCCCAAAACACCAGGGGAGTTGCATTTTTGTGCAAAACTATCTTTAATTTTGAACAGCAACATATACTTTCCTATTCACGTTGTACTTAATTCTAAATATCAAATATCCATAAATTAATTCTCCATGAGTTTCCCTTTTGCTGGTGGGGTCATGGAGGGAAAAAGCTCCAGAAATCCTTGTCTCCTTTGCTTTCACCTATCCCAGAGGACCCCAGTAGATGGTTGTACCAGAGGAAAAGTCTCCATCTCATCATGCAGCACTCAGGGATGTGCAGCAACACCCCCCGAGGATCCCAACCCAATTCAGGAGTGGGTACCAAACCCCTTGGAAAAGCAGGAGCAGAGAGCTGGATGAGTCATTCTGGGAAACCAGGACTGTGCTCACCTGGAGAAGGTCCAGAAGCACTGCAGGAAGAGAAGAGCTTGGGAAGAAAAGGGAATTTGGGGTTGTCTTCACATCTCCAAATCAAGCAGAGCTCTCCCTGTCTGGCTCTTTGTCTTTGCAAAGGGTGTGTGGAACCTTGACTATCATTTTGAAGTTATAACTTTAATATATATTTAACTTATAGCATATATAGACATGCATGAGCTGTGTCTGGCTTTATAAGAGCATTATGGTGTTCTTTGCACTTCAGGACTTTCTTTTATCAGCTCCAACAGGGCCAAAGAAACGCTCAGAACACACAACATCATCTGCAAAAAGCTGCTTTTCAGGCCCATGCACTGGGGCAGACACTGAAGCAAATCCCTCCTGGCCTGTGTGGTTTTGTGAGAATCCAGGAAAAGAAAAGAAAAGAAAAAAAAAATTATTAAAAAAAGGGAAAAAAAGCAAAATTCCCCAGATCAGCTTTCTAAGCAGTGCCTTTCCCTGAGCTTTCCTAGAAACCCTGCTCTGCTTTTCCCATCTCCTGCCAAGCTCTATAGAATTAGATGAGCATAATTCTTCTTTTGCTCCTTCTCCACGAGCTTGTGCCAGGGCAAGGAAGTTTATTTTTGTAACTTAACCCTCTCTTGCAAAGTGCATTTGAAGCACCTGGCTTCGCAGTGGGAATTAAACCAGACCTGACCCTACTTTGCTGAAAATTTAGCTGCTCTTTATTTGACTTGCAGGGTTTTAA
The DNA here is from genome assembly GCA_035583185.1 of Anabacerthia variegaticeps. Classification (NCBI taxonomy): domain Eukaryota; kingdom Metazoa; phylum Chordata; class Aves; order Passeriformes; family Furnariidae; genus Anabacerthia; species Anabacerthia variegaticeps. Next base: position 1,479,651 of record JAWWEW010000078.1, read on the forward strand.
GTCAGCTGCAAGTGGGCTGGGGTTAAGAGAGTCTCTGGAGAGGAAAACTCAGGAGGGGAGAGAGCAGCTGGAAGTCAAACTGACTTTAAAAATCCCTGACATGCTCAGAGACTGTCCTGTCTGTCAGCCTTTAAATTCTACCTGTCCTGGTGCAAAGGAAAACCCATTTTTGGGGGTTGGTTGGGTTGGGTCGTTTGGTGCCTTTTTTTTTTTACCTTTTAAACAGGTTTATAGACGCTTTTAATGAAATTAAACCTGGAGGCCAGGGAGTGAATGGGTGTCTGGAGGCTGCTTTCTCTGTAAAGGCAGCACTGAGTGACTAGAACAGGCTTCAATAATTTGCAGACATCTGATATTAAAATGAGAGAAATCCCTCCCATTCCCCCCCATCCACTGCCTGGGAACTGTGCCCTGCAGACACTTTTAATGGCTAATGTGGCTCCATGCACCCTGACCTTCCAGGAATGCCTTTTTTTTTTTCTTGGGCTATTTATTGATTTTTCTGGATCTAAACAAAAGCCCAGGAAAGGAGAAAAGGAGGGAAATAAAAATACTACTAATAACAATAAAATAAAAACCTGAGATGAGATGAAAACCAGCTGATAATTGAGCTTTAGAGAAATCCCTAGGGATGTTTGCAAAGGCATCCTGAAGACGTGGCAGCTCTGAAGGGATGGTAGAACCAGGTCAGGACGTCGAGGGGAGTTAATGAAGCTGGAAAAATCACACAGCAGGAGGCACCAAGGGCACCCATCACACCAAGCCTGGCAAACAGATCTGGAGTCTCATCTGCTCCCACTGAGGAGCCTGTGATTGGGAGCAGAGAACAAGAGGGGAAAAGAGCTTTACAGCAGAACCTGGAGTGTCCAAGAACTAAAAATAAACTAATTTGGAGGTTTATGTCATTGTTACTAAAGAATTTATTCTTGCTTTAATGTTGGAACAGGAATTCTAAGCAAAGCAGAGCTTTCAAATCAGAGCTAATGGTCTGAAATGATTTAGCTTACTTTGCATCATCCCTGATGGATTCATTTACAACAGATTCTGGTGAAACCAGTTAATCTACCCTCTAAATATGCATATTTGGCTTCAACTACACCAGAAAAACTGTAGAAAAGACCAATTTATAGAAGATACCACATTTTACATGGGTGATATTGACTGAAAGGGACACTGCACTGACTCTTTCCTTTACACCACTTTCAGAATGAGGATATTACCATTGCAAACCACTAAAAAAGGCAATGCAGTGGCAGTGGAGACCTTGAAAACACTTTCTAGAGCAGCCAGAGTCATCCTCAGCACTAAGTCTTTGTTCTCTAATTTACCAGCAGATCTTCCACTCTGCTCACAGAATTCCATCTTTGGATTCCATTTTCTATGAGTGATGAGCAACACCCAAATCAGATGAATCCCTGGGACCAGGGAAATGGGGGCTGTTCTGCACAACCTTGGGACATTTGGAAATTGGCTTTTCCAGTGGTTTGAAATGCTCTGCTGGCCAGACCAGGAATTCTGCCAGCCTGACATCATCATTTGTCACGGGGCTGGGGATGAAGGCTGAAATGTCATCCTGCTTGATTCATGAAAGGCTGTCCTTCCTGGCAGATGCTGAAGAATCTTCTCCTTTGTCTTTTCCATTGTCCTTTCCCACTGTCCTTCCTCAAGCACTGGGCTTAAGGTGAGAGCTCATCTCACCCAACCTCTCACTAGCAGCGGGTTGTCCTTGTCTCTGACCCTGCTTTGAGGAAGAGGTTGGACAAGGTGGCCTGAAGTCTCCTCTGGCCTGGATTTCCCTGTGTTATGCTCTGGATTTTAGAGGAAAGGTTGTCTTGGGAGTGGGAAGGAACCTCTGAGATCAAGGCCAGCCACTAACCCAGCACTGTCATGTCCACCAAGAAACCATATCTTGTCTATAGATTTTTTTGAGCACTTCCAGGGGTGGTGATTCCAGCACTTCCCTGGGCAGCCTGTTCCAAACCTTGACCACCGTTTCAGTGAATATATTTTTCCTAATACCTCACCTAGAGAAAAAACTCCATCCCAGACCCTGCAAAGAGCAACTCCAATCATTGCTTTTGGATCTTGCTACTGCTGTTTGATCCCATTGCTACTTCAGAACCTTTGTCCTGCCCCAAAAGTTTCCAAATGTGTCTGTGCTGCCGTTCCTGACCTCTGGCTGCTGTTCCAAATTTTTCTCTGACTCTATCACTCCATATCTGAGCTGCAAACCTCAACCACAGCACGGTCCCCTGCTCAAAATCTATCAAGAGAACATATGGCAGAGCTGCTTTTTATATTTGGCCACCAGCAATAACCTCAAAATTTTACCACATGCTAAGATGAGACAACACTCATTTTTAGAATCCCTCTTTCCTGCCCTTATTTAGAGAGATATTTCACCATTGGCTTGTTGGTTTCTGGTCAGTTCTGGAGTGTTCAGCTCATTTAGTGCCATCAGGCTCACAGGGCAAATGGTCAAAGCTGTGAAAATTAATTTGGACATTATTAATCAGAGGTGCACAATCTCTTCACAACACCAGAAGTGCCGTGAACAGTGCTGGAAAAATTTAATTATTCACTGACCCTTAAAAACACTTGTCATGAGGGAAGATTAGAACTGTCCTCTTTTTATATCTGTTCATTTGTCCAGATTTGGGGGGGGGGAAAGGGAAGAAGGAGTGAAAAGCATCTTTTGCTAGAAATAGCCCAGCAGAGGAAAAGGCCAAGTTCAAACATTTTTAACACATTTTCCAATTTAAAAGACCCAAAATGCAGGGCAGCTTCTGTCCAGAAGCAAACTAAGTTCTGTGTGGCAGCAGGTTGAGGGGGACTCACAGCAAAGATGGTCCATGGTCTAGTTTACTAAAATAAACAGGAAAATCTGGAAAAACAGGGCAGCTGCTTCTGAGAGAGGGGATGGCTCTCTGTATGCTGATCCCTGAGAAGGAGAGGCAGATTTCCCACCCCAGGAATAACTGAGCTTGGTTAGAGCTAGAACAGATTGACAGGCAGACAGACAGACAGACTGTTCACGGAGAGATCACAGCACTACGATCTCCTGCCAGAAATCCATGAGGCCAACGTGTTCCAAGGACTGCTGAGCAAAGCTCTACAAAAGAAGGAGAAATGACCACAAATATGCCTGTGTTTCATATTCCAGAGGAGCTGGCACTGCCTGGCAGTCTGCTGGTTGGAAAAGGAGCAGCCAAATCCAGGCAGGAGCAGTGAGGCATCTTTGCATCCTCTGCAAGGGGTGAATTTCCTCAGCAGTGCCCAGTGTCCAAAGCAGTTTCCGAAAGTGACTTTATTTTTACAAAACAGCTATTTTAAGCCGTACCTCTGCCTTCAAAGTCACTGTGTGACTCGGGCACCCAACCCAAGACCTCCTCCTCAGGGACTGGTGAACTTCTGCTCACCCTCAATGCACTCAAAGTCAAAGCTGGGGCATCAAATCAGGGAAATCAAAACCCGTGGAGACAGGGAGTGATGAAAGGCACCCAATAGGTTACTGACCACAGGGTGTTTTTCTAGATCTAATCTCTTCCCTTGCCTTTAGACATGAAGAGTTTAGGGGTGAAATGGGCAGTTTTCTTGTGTATTTAATTCCGAAGCTGACAATGAGGACACCAGGGAGGGCAATTCCACACAGCACTGGGGGTTGCTGTGGGTATTTAGTAAGGATGTTTGCACGTGGAGAACAAAAGGTCCTATTCCATTTGTCCCATTTTCCATTTCCAGCTGCAGCACATAAGACAGACAGAGGCACCACAAACTCAGGAGAGTGATGTCCTGCTCCTTTAGCTCTTCGGGATCTGGATTTAGAGCTGAATCCCAAAAGGGGCATCAAAGCCCTTGATGAGGTGTCTGTCCATACCCACTGTGCCCAACTGGACAGAGGGTCCTTCTCCAACCCACCACACCATTTCCTGGCTGGGAAGTGAGAGGACCCACTGATGCTTCTTGCTTCCACACTGCAAAGTTCCTATCTTCAGTGGGTTGGCCAAATTCTGAGCAACCCCCTTTGTCCAAGGACCACCACAGAGAGATGAGATTGAGATGAGATGAGATGAGATGAGATGAGATGAGATGAGATGAGATGAGATGAGATGAGATGAGATGAGATGAGATG
>JAWWEW010000078.1:1486205-1497705 GCA_035583185.1 Anabacerthia variegaticeps
CCAGAGGGTGGTGGGCACTGAGCAGGCTCCCCAGGGCAGTGGGCACAGCCCCAAGGCTGCCAGAGCTCCAGGAGCCTTTGGATGATGCTCTGGGGCACAGGGGGTGACTCTGGGGACGGTCCTGGGCAGGGCTGAGGGTTGGACTGGATGGTCCTTGTGGGTCCCTCTCAACTCAGGAGATTCTTTGTTTCCATGGCTCTTTGGTTCTATAATTCTGTGACTCTAGATCTTGGCTAGGAGGAATGTCTGGGCTGCTGCTGGGTTTCCATCTGTCCACACCGAGCAAAAGGGGTCTCCTTGCTCCCAGTGTCCTCACTGGGACATGGAAGCCATCCCTGGAAGTGTTCAGAATCTGTGGGAACGTGGCACCTGGGGACAAGGTTTAGTGGTGGCCTTGGCAGTGCTGGGTTAGTGGTTGGACTTGGCAATCTTAGAGGTCTTTGCCAACCTTAATAACTAGGATTCCACCCTGATTCCTTCAGCAATTGATACTTCAGTGGGAAGCACAAGTTCAGTGTCACAGGTCACCTCTGGTCACCTGCCTGTATAAACCTCCATGGATCCATCCCTTCTTGGCTCCTGATGGTCTTCAGCTGAAGGCCCAAATCAGGAGTAGGAGCTGAACCAACCCCAGGACTGAGCACACAGTCTAATCTTGTCAAGTTGCTCTGAAATTCCTCTCATCGGGTTTTGTAGCCTTGATTTCTTGCAGCCCGGGCTCTCTGGTATCAGCAGAGCTCTTGGGAAAGGCAGCAATGAGACAAGAGAGGCAAAAATAAACTGATTTCTTTTTTTATTTTTGAGTATTCAAGGAAGTTTTGAAACCTTTTTTTTTAATTTTAAGCCTTCCCCCCAATTGGATGTAAACCTCTGTCTTTTCTTTCAAACCAGGTTCAAAACTCACATGTTTAAATTCAGAATAAAAAAAAAAAAAAAAGGTAGGAAATTTGGGGATTTTCCCACCCCACCCCACTTTCAACAGTTTCCAAACCTTTTTACTACGATGGCCTGAGAGGGCTCTTTATTTTTACAGCTGCTGCATACCTAGTTCTCCTCGCTGGAAGACGCACACGCAGCTCCAGCGATTCTAATCTTTTCATTCCAGGAAAGGAACCAGCTGTAAATCCACTGAAGCAAGATCAGGATACAGCACCAGGGCTGTTGTTCTGCCCTCCCGCTGCTGAAGACTTCCCCTGAACTGCTCTCACACTCGGCCCTGTCGTGGCTCCAGGAGCCCGTGTTTCAGGAATCCCTTCCCATCCTCCAAATTCAGCCCTCCAAGATGCTGGAACTGTGATTTTCTCGATCTGCTGAGACAGCCCTGCCAAGCACCACTGGAGCCAGGTTTGGATGAGCTGGGGGTGCCTGGTTCCTTCCATGCTGGAAGCACCCAGGAGAGGTGCTTGGTTTGCATCCACCCCCAAATTCCCTACAAATCGTAGGGATAAACTGACTCCACTCACCCTCCCTGTCCCTGGGCGATGGAAATGGATTCCTGTAAGGATGTGTAGCACTCCACAGCACTTCCCACTTTTAATCCAAGCAGGATTGCCACTGTCCCTGCTGATATATCCACTTTCTGTCACATGGAAGTTTACAAGAGCAACAAAAATGTTGGCATTATTTGAAAAAAAAAAAACTCCTATCAAAGAGAGAGAATTTCCCTGCACCCCTGGAAAACTGCTCAGGGATTCACCTCACGGTGGTGAGATCGTCACCTCCAGGGCGAGTCCTTCCCAAATTTTCACTGTAACCTGGTGCTGAGTGTGTACAAACACTCACAATGAGTGCTTAGCAACACCTCCTGCCAACCCAGGCAGGGGCAGAGGGAACAAAAATGTGTGTGGAGCTCTCCAGCTATTCCTGCAATGAAAACACAGGAAGAAGGAACAGTGAAACCTGTGTTGGGCTGCTGGGGATGCGCTGGAGCAGGAGCTCCCAGCCCTGTTTCCACACCACTATCAGAAGTCTGGCTTCTTCTTCTTGGACTTGGCAAGTCTCATTTGGGCTCCAGCAAGCCTTGTGTCCTCAGCAAATCTGGCACAAGTGAGAGATAGGTAGAGATATAAATATATATATATGTGTGTGTGTGTGTTTGAATCTCTGATGTATGAGGGGATGGAGGAAGAGCCCAAAGGTCAAGAGATCTGCAGGACTTTTCCAGATGTGTCACTTCTTATCCTGTCTAGACCAAGGGTGTCCCAGCAAGTGGGAATGTGGCCATTTGTCATGGGAAGAGATTATTGGGCCAGGGAATGAAGAGATCCTGGGACTGAAGGTCACAAAACACCCCCATAGCAGGGGGGTGACCTGTGATCTGTGACCTGCAGGGTGTCCTCAGGCAGGGCAAGACCTCACTGAAGGCTCAGGATTTCCACCTTTGGAACATTTGGCAGTTTTGGGGATGGGGGTCCCTACACCAACCCAGGAGAAATATTGCAGAGAGGCCTGAGCTATGGGGGTGATGAGCCAGTGCATCCATGTGACAGAGCTCAGGGATGTACAAAGGTTTTCAAAGATACAGATTCAAAAAGTTTTACTCAAAAAGTACTGAAAGAGTATGTTTGAAGACCTAACAGCTATTGGCCATTTGTGGGTACCAGGGATGCTACTAATCCACCACATTTAGAGGAAATAACACCTTTTACCACTCCCTATTGATGATGTCACACCATTCCTAGCTTGGGGACAACATTGCAGTGGTGGGATCTCTCCCCCTCACCTCACACCATATCTCACCACAAAACCTGGTTTTTTGGTTTTCTGGGAGGCCAGGCAGGTTTTCTTCACTGGGGGACAGTGACAGGAGACCAGGATAATGCTCATTTGCCACCAGCTTAGCCCACAGACTCCTGCAGGTTTGTTCTTTCCTAGAGTCTCCTGAACACATGAAACCATCCTAAAATGCAGAGCTGGGTCTGTGAAACTCTGCTGAGTGGGTGTTAATGATTCCCAGTCAAAACTCAGAGACAAGGCACCGTGCAGCTTCTTAACAAGCATTTAATAAGCACAGAAAACCTTGTAAATCATGGTTGGAACAGCCCTTCAAATATTTGTGCCTTGGAACATATTTTATATATTTTAAATGACTGCTATTGGGTAGCTCCTCCTACAGAAATCCCCCTCTCTCTTGCTGTTAAATATATACCACTGGTGTTCCTTCCCAGGTGAGTGGGAGTGTGACTGTGGGACACCCTCAGAGCTGGAGGAGAATTCAGGATCTCAGATATTTACCTAGAGCCCCTATAGTGTCCTTTGGAAGACTCATTTAACTGCAAACATTTAAATGTATTCCCATCCCAGCAGCTTTTCAGCCTTGGAATTAATACCTGCCTTAGACTCCATGCAGATAATATGACATAAATCCATAAAAAGGCAAGCTGGACCACACAACCCTTATTTCCTGCTCCTGCATCCACCAGCCCTGTCCCTAATTTGTCTTTCCTGCTCGTGCCTGTGCTGTGTGTACAAATGGCAGCTCAAAGGGACACCAGCTGCTCTCCAATCTCCAGAGGCAATTTCTAAGCACAGCTCATAAATACCCTCTCTTAAATTTGGCTGTGTCTGAGCCTTTCTAGCCCTGCTCCCCTGCCCTGCTCTCCATGTCTGCAAGGATTAAAGCTCCCCCAAGCCCCTGCCCCTCCCCATGGCTTTGATCCTTTTGTCTGGACTATAGAAATCCAAGCTGATATATAAAGCATGTGGGATACATCAGCCTGGGAGAAAGCTCCTCCGTGTATTAGCCCTCTTCTGGAGGAGTGAGATTTTTGTGGTATGATGCACAGAGCCAAACCTGCCAGCATTCCCTGGAAAGCAGGAATGAGGGGGGGAAAAAAAATCTGAGCTCATTATTTGAGAGCCGAGCGTGTCGTTAGACAAATATATCTTAATTATTAAACTAAACATCCACCCAGCTGATTTCCCAGCTGCCACCCTGGTAAAGGGGCCCTAAGAAATGAGGACTGGAGTCAAGGAATATTGATCCATTTGGAAGGGAAGGGCTGGGTTTGTCCTTGCTGGTGAAGAGGAACAGCTGGAGGGAATGGAGAGCAACAGCTGGATGCTCCATGAATCCATCCCAGCCACAGCTGGCAGAGGCACTGCTGCACTTCCACAGAGCCTCAACATCCCTTTTCCAGCACGATTTCCACGTGCTGTGGCTCTCCCATCACATCCTCAGCCACTCCAAGGGCTGTTTGTCACTTTGACTGTCCCCAGCCCTGGCCTCGGGCCCTTTGCAGAGTAAGGAGACTGGGATGGAGAGAGCCAGGAATTGGATCATCTGCATCCCACAGGGATGAGTAAGAGAGTTTCCAAATAGAGCAGGAACTTGCTGTGGAGGGCTGCAGGACCATCGCTGGGAGCAGAGATGCTTTGTGTGCTCTGCCATGTGACATTGCCAATGGGATTGCGTTCCCTCCCAAGTGGGATATCCAGCCTCGCTGCTGTTCAACCACACAAAGGATCCCTGTCAACCCTCCCCTCTGCTAAAGCTCTGACTAATCACTTTGCTCTCCTCATTCATGTCACAGAGGGCTTGTCAACCTCCCCTTGTGACACCATCCCAGAATCCCTTCTCCCCCCAGCCAGCCGCTGGTGGTCAGAGCCAGCCCATAAAAACCATCTCCCTGGGGATGTGTGGTGACTCTTCTCTGAGAGATTCCCCATCCCACCACTGCGCCACAGGGGAAAAGGTCAGGTCTCCAATCCATGAGTCAAGAACCCCCAGTACTTGCTAAGAAGCCACAGGGCTGTTTGACCAGCTAAAGATTTCCCTAATTAAAGCAAAAATCAAATTCTCAAAATAGATACGATTCTATTTTGGGCTGAGCCCTGGGTTTGATTTTGCCCTGGTCAAACTGACTCCTTCCCTCCCACTGGAAATCAGTGGCTGGAAGCCTTTGGCACCCAGTGGAATGTGCTTGTTATAAAAAGTGCTAAACAGTAGAGCAATAATTCCTGAAAGCTGAAATAATGGGATAGGAGTCAGAGAAATTGCTGGAATTTGCGTGCTCTTGCCCAAGAGGTATTTGTCACCATGAAGTGTGGAGGCCTGAAACACTCTGTGCCCTCTGCCACACCATCCAGGCTGCTCAGGATAGAAAAGAAAAGGCCTTTGAAGTCATGGATAATATTACAAAACAAGGATGACTTTTTTTTCCATACTGGGGAAACTGAGGCAAGACAACAGATTTACCAGAAAGCTGTGGTGTCATTTTGAGAAGCTTAAAATATCTCCAATGCACTAAACCCTTCCTCTTCACTATAAACCCAATGATAAATGGATGAATAGGAATGTTATTAACATTTATTTCTAATATAACCGTTGGAAAAAAACCCTGGGAAAATCTGGGCCAAAGAAAAGATGTTCTCAACTTCTGATTTTAGAAGGCAGTAGGTTGGGGGTTACAAAGCCCTCCAAGATGAATGCAAAACAAACAGGTCATCTGCATCTGGCACAGGTTGCCCAGAGAGGTTGTGACTCTCCATCCCTGCAATGTCCAAGGCCAGGTTGGATGGGGCTTGGAGCAACCTGGGATAGTGGAAGGTGTCCCTGCCCATGGCAGAGGGTGGGACTGGATGATCTTTGAGGTCCTTTCCAATCCAAATCACTTCATGATTTTATGATCTAAATCTTGTGGGTGCCCTAACAACCACCCTCAGCTTTGGGGTAAATGTAGGGCATTTCCTGATGACAACATGAGATTCACCCCAGGATGTGTGGGGAACCAAAACTGGGGTTGAACTGCTGTGTTCCACCTTCAACTCAGCCCACCCACCCTGAGGGTGGAAAGTCAGCAGAAGACTCAAGGAAGGAACCAGGAGCTGCTCTCAGCACGAGGTTCAGGTGGGTAGCTCTTCTCTCCACCCTCTCAGTACTAGTGTTTAATTCAGCCCATGATTCTTACACTTGTGCCAGCTCAGCCTCAGCTCCTGAGTGACCTGAGAGTATGGAGCATCATTTTTAAAAGCAGATCTTGGTCTCTCTTGCTCCAGTTAATGGTCAAAGTGGTGAAGAAACTGCCCCATGTCTGGGTTTATCTGTAAGTGGGAGAAGGAGAAGGGAAAGTCACTTAGGACACTGAGGCTGTGGAATGTGCCCAGAACTGAGGAAAAGGGATGTAGCTCAAGTATTTTGAGGGAGCTGGGGGAGCTCAGCCTGGAGAAAAGGAGGTTCAGGGGGAACCTTCTGGCTCTGCAAGTCCCTGCCAGGAGGGGGGAGCCGGGAGGGGTCGGGCTCTGCTCCAGGGAACAGGGACAAGAGGAGAGGGAACGGCCTCAGGCTGGGCCAGGGGAGGTTTACACTGAATATTAGGAAAAACTGTTTTCCCTGAAAGGGTTGCCCAGCCCTGGCACAGCTGCCCAGGGCAGTGGTGGAGTCACCATCCCTGGAGGGAGTTAAAATGATGAGACACTTGGGGACGTGGTTTCATTGTGGCCAAGGCAGTGCTGGGTTAATGGTTGGACTCGATGATCTTGGAGCTCTTTTCCATCTGAAGGGATTCTCTGATTCCCTTGGCTTTCCTTTCTTTGGTTAGCTTTGGTTTTCCTAGAGGTTCAGAAGTGGAGGTGGCTTTACCCACAACTCCTCACTTAATCAGGGTCAGAGCATCGTGTCTCTCCCCACTTCCCAACCACAGCATCTTCTCTTGCAAAGACCATTCATTAACCCCCTGCAACAGGGCAAGGTTTGGCTGCTCTGCTGAATCCCTGGACCAGCAGTGCCAGCTGTTAAGGATGACACAGCCCCTGGGTGGACTGGGAAATGGGCTGAGACCACAAAATCAGCTCACGTCACTCACCACAGCACACAAGAGCCTTTGACCACTGCAGCCAAAACAGACTAGTCTCAAACTAATCCTTCAGGAAGAAAAAAAAAATAGGAGAGGGGTGTTTTACATTAAATTTTCCATAATATAAGTGGATCCAACTTCTTAGGTGGCACAGGTTGGTTGTTGGTATTGGGGTCCTTTCTCAGGAGCTCTAAAGAGGGAATAACAACAAATGCTGTCTTTTATTTTCTAAGACAGGTACAATCCAGACAAATAACAGGATGTGTTCAGCTGGGGAACTCCATCAGAGCCATCTCTCCAAGGGAAATGCAGCAGGCTAGAGGGAATTGTCCTGGTGGCCAAATCCAACCCTGGAATTCCCAGCTGGGTCCCTGGATGACACTGTGTGTGCAATCAGGAGCACAAACACAACAAAGGAGCAAGACAAGAAACCCAACAGAAAGGCTAAGACTAGATATAGAGCTGGTTCTTGAGTCACTTCTTAAATTCCACGTTTTGTGGGTAGTGTGGGATCAAGTGATGAGAGCAAAGGTTGCACCTCACTCTGTCCATCACCCCCAGTGACACTGCTGGGCCTGGGGTGAGCTGCACGTGAAGAGATCAGAGAATGCTGGAAATCACCTCATTAAACTGCTCTGTGTGAGGCTGTACCTGGGAATTGCAGTAGTTTCAAAGATATATGGAGTTTGGAGCCAAGGTGGGTAATGCAAAAGCAGAAGAGGCCCTGGATGGAAGCTCTGCCTGCTGGGACTCATTTTGACCCTCCTTTCCATCTCCTTTTGGGATCATTCTCTCACCCTTTCTCTTTAAATACAAACATTCAAAAATACAGATACAGCACTAGGTGATCTTTAAGGTGCCTTCCAACCTAAACCATTCAATGATTCTGTGAATCCACTCCTAAAATCATCCCAGATAAAGCATATCCACCATCACCAGGATGTTCTCGTAGCACCCTAACACAGTCCCTATACCCCTGATCTCCTTTACACTCCGATACAATTCCCATGTGCTGCAGTTTTAGTAGGATCTATTCCAGATTCACCAATGTCCCTTAAAATACCTGTTCAGAAAACAAACAAACAAACAAACAATTTGCTGTAAAAACAAACTATGGTGTATTCTGTTTTCTCCCTTTTCAGGACTCACCTTGGTCCATCACAGCTGAAATTATTGATGTGCCTTCACTTGTCCCTTGGAAATTCCCGAGGAGAAACTCAGTCAACAACCCACACCAGGTCTTACATCAAATCCAGGGCTCAGAATAGATGAAAGATATGAGGGGAAGGTTTGCTCTCTGTTGGGGAGTAGGGAATTTTTAATTTTTAGCACCCCAATTAATAACCCTGGCAGGACCTGACTTGTGCCCTTGCTGGGGGATCCAAGCAAACAGGCAAGAGCAGAACAAATGAAGCAAACCAACATGGTTTGGTTTTGTTTTGCCTGCAGTTCAGGACTGAATCCACCACAGCGGGGGAGGATGGAGGAGATCCCTTTGCTGTTTGCTGTGGTTAATCAGAGGGTTTAAGGTCTCCAAGCCAGCCCTGCAGGACCATAATCTCCCCATACCAACAGCACCACGCTCACAAATGTCCTCTGTGCACAAGGCTCGTGGAAACGAGCCATTCTCCCAGACTTCCAACCATTCCCTCACTCCTTGGGGTCCTCACATGCCACGGCCTCAGGCTCGGGTTATTCCATGTTCCTTGGGCTTCTCCGTGGCCCTGTGTGAGGTCTTTCTGGAGTTTAAGCTGGAGGACAGCCAAGGTGTCAAAGGGACACCTTTCCTCTGAGCTGTTGAGTGGAATGTCCTAAGTTTATGAACACTGGAGCAATTCTAAGCCTACGGCCCTCGTGAGCACCATCAATCAGGGAGTTTCATTTCTAAACTCTCCCTACTTTTTATGGCACTTCCCAAGGCTGGGTGGGAGAAATGCTGTCACTCCCACCAGGTCAACTGCAGCTTACTGAAGTTGCTGAGCTGGGTGCTAAACTTATTTTTAATGCTCCTGGTGGAGCCTCCAGCTGATGCCTGATGAGGATTTTGGAAATCTGAGAATGAAAAAAAAAACAAAACAAACCAAAAAACCCTCTCAAATATTGCAACTCAATCCAACTTTAGTGTAAATCCAACCATCCCAGAGCCTGCTGGGACAGGACCTGTGTAACTAAGTGTTACTGGGGGTTTCTCATGGATAAATTTATGGACATATTCCCCCAAAACCCAGGGCAGCGAGAGATGGGAGTCTGTGGGACGTGTTTCTGACATCTCAAGTGTTTTGTATTTATATATCGATTTATCAATCTGCTGATTTATCTATCACTTGCACAGCTCTAGAAATCAGTGCTGAGGTTCCTTGTTGTCACCTCAGGGGATATTCCATGTTAAAATGCCACAACCAAGAAAAGAAACAAGCAAAAAGCCAGAAATACAAGTTTGAGCTTTGTCTGAACACCCACAATTGCTCATTCTCACACCTGAGTGGACGTATTTGGAGAGATGGGGATCATTTAGAATTTTCTAGGAATTCAAATAATAACAGGCACAAAGCAATCTAGTCCAAAACAAAAGTATTCTAATTCTTATTTTGCTTTCTGTTCTTATTTTATGAAAATACTCATGAAATAACCAGAACAGATCAAATTATTATATTGGGGATCTCCTCTTTAAAAAAACTTCTGACAGAATCAAAACCTCTTATTAGAACATGACAATCCTTCCCAACTAACCTGTTGAACGCTTTCTCCTGTTTGCCACCCAGATAAGGTTGGGAATTTACTGGTGGGACACCTCTTTGTTCCAAAGGGCTCCTGGATTATTTCTTTTTAATGGAAAAAATGTCATTTCATCGCAGAAAAAACCTCTTTTTTTTCCCAAGTTCAGGGTAAAATTCCCCATCAGAGCCTGAAGAAGCTTCCCAAGACATTAGGTTGCTGCTTGGGAAAACAGATTGGATGAGAAAACCAGTCAGTGACTGATTTATGGGATTTATGAGGGAGCAGAAGTTTTATTCCACATCCATCCCTCCTTCTTATCTCTTTCCCTCTGGAGCTCCTTGGCTTCCTGCAAGGTCCAGCTCACCAGCTCCTTGCACAAAGAAATATAAAATATCTCAATTTTACAGGCAGAAAACAAAAGAAATACTGAAAGCATCTATTTGCCAGCTCTGGATTTTAAGGGAATAGCTGAACTTGGCCTTGTATTTCCTTTCCTATGATTCAGACCCTCCTGCTAATTCCAAACTCGACCTGTTTCATTCTTCTGTGTGGCTCAAAGCCATGCTGGTTTCCAGAGGCTCTCTGCTCTCCTCAGTCCTAGGAGATGACTGTCCAGAGGAGAGGATGAACAGGCAGAGGAAGGCTAAGGAGCCATCCCAGCCTTGGGTGCAACCAGCAGCAGGGAAGGAGGAGACCCAAAACCCCTAGGGAACAGGAAGATGGACCTCATCAGATTGGACTCACCTCTTCATTCCAACACCTCTCACCTCCCCATGGCAAAACCTGTCCTTGCCAGGGCCTTCCAGAAGCAATCCCTGGGTTGTAGCACAAGGTGGTTCCATCCCTGTGCCATCCCTGCCTTTCCCACCCTCCCCTTTCACAACACGACCTCCTTCCTCCCCCCAGGCTTGTGCTGAAGCCTGGCTTGAACCCTGGCCAGTGGCAGAAGAAAATGCAAGGGAGGGGCCAAGGTGCAGGCAGGAATTTCCCCCAAAAGCTCCCTTAGTCCTCCAGCCTTCCCAGACATCCAGAGGCTCAGCACCCTCCATGTCCCAAAGCTGCAGCCCCAAGAGCCAGAGGCTTTGTCCAGCTACTCTGCTGCCTCGAGGGGAACAAGGAGGGTATTTTCTTCCCTTGGTCCTTAATTCAGTCAGCAAACATTCCCCACACAAAAAACCTGGGCTGGGAAGAATCCATCAAGGCACCATCTTGCATTTGCCCAATGGATTAGGCAGTAATTGCTGGGTGTCTCAAATGCAAAAGGGCTCCTGACTCCTGTGTATGGCAGGACAGGGCTTGGTCTTTATTTAATTGATTTATCATTATTATTTCCCTCCCCCTTTCTCAGCCTGACCTGTTTCCTAAATCCTTTTTTTTTGTGGGGAGGAGGAGCAGGGGAGGGCTATGGGGTTCTTTCATTAGCAAAGCCTGTGAGCACAAGAGTGACTTTGGGAGGCAGGATATTAACCTTTATGGCTCCTCCTGCTGCATTACAACCTCTAATCCTGCATTCCAGGGCAGGCTGGAAAACGGGGAGAGGATGGGGAGCAGAGAAAACACCACTCACTGTGCAGAATGACACCAAAGGAAACAGGGGTCATTGCAAGGGAGGAACAGAGAGGAAAAATGGAGCTCAGATAGGTTTGGGGGATTTTTTGGGGGGAGGTTGAACAGACATTTCCAACAAACAGGGGAGCTCTGGGGTGACTTATCATAAGGATAATTTAATTTCCTCTCCTTGGCTTCACACCACTGCCCATGCCCTCCCCAAAGTGATCTGCTCATGACTCTTATCAAGCATTTATCCCCCAGGTGGGGGGCTCAGGGCAACAGCTGCCCCCACCAGAGCCAGGGAGGAGCTGGACACGAGGTGGGCAGCAATGTAAGCCAGGCTGGGAGAGCTGGGAATGTTCACCTGGAGAAGAGAAGGCTCCAGGGACACCTGAGAGCCCCTTGCAGGGCCTGAAGGGGCTCCAGGAGAGCTGGAG
>JAWWEW010000078.1:1508609-1527582 GCA_035583185.1 Anabacerthia variegaticeps
AGCATTCCCACTGAAGTGCCTCCAGCATTCCCACTGAAGTGTCTCCAGCATTCCCACTGAAGTAAGTGCCTCCAGCATTCCCTGCAGTCTCCTCTGCTGTGCATAATGCCACCCGTGCTGTGGACACAAGGTCAAGCTGAACATGCACAAGCCATTCCCAAGGCTCCAAAATTCCTGCAGTCTCCACCCCGGCAGCTCCTGGGAGGGACTTCCCTGGAATGACACCTGGAATTCCAGCCTCTCCAAGACCTCGAGGTTTTCTCCTGAGCAAACAGCACATTAATCCTGTGTGGAGTTCTCACAGAGCACACGGGATCGTGTGACGTATGGAGACTCTCAAGATGTCATCTGCCACTTCAGAGGGATGAGGAGAGCCAAGAATAGCAGAAAGCCAGAGCAGGGCATACCCTTGGGTGCTCTACAGCTGTGCTGGACTCGGGGAGACATGTAATTTTCACACCATTCCTCACCAACATACATTCAGACAAGTCCATTTCCCCAGCTCTGCGGTCCGAGCACACAGATCTCCAATTTTCACTTTATCTTCTCATTCAGAAGGGTTGGCAGTGCCTGGAGGCAAAATGCTTTCAGTCTGCTCTGTTTCTTGCTCTGGTTTCTGTTGGCTTCTGCAATTAGCTCCTCTGTTTGATAACTGCTCCTTTAAGCAGAGGTTGGTGAAAAGTAACCAACCAAACCCACCAGGCTGGGCTGATCGATGCTGTTGGATGGCTTTGAGGTGGGACACTGAGAACTGGAGGTGAGAGAAACCACAGCACAATCAAGCAGAAAATGTGCCACTCCACCTCCTTCCCACCTCCTCCTCTTGTGGGTGAAGAAGTCCTTGCAACTTTCAGTCCTAGCCTTACCCAGCCCTTCAAACAAACACACACAACTCCTCTAGGTAATAGAGGTACAGAGGTTCTACCAAACCCAAGGAGGTCATTTGTGTCATCAAAAAAAAGAAAAAGGAGGAATTCCTTATTTGGGAGACAAATTTGCAAACTGGCTGTTGTCAGTCCTTAGTCACCACGTGTCAGTGACAAATGGAACAGGCTCTTCTCCCAGCTGGAAGTCGCCATCAATGCCCTCCCCATAAATGAAGCAAATCTGTTCCAGATGGAGAGATTTTAAAGATTTTTACCACTAAAAACAGCATGAGGTGTAACCAATCTAATCTTTCCTCAGATGGGACAGTAGAGGATACAGGAAAACACTTTGTCGGGTGGATTTCTTTTCCTGACTTTGTGGGAATCGGAACAGAAGGGTTGGATCTGCAACAGGACCTTGACACAAACCCAAGGCTTGGTCTCCACAGGAGCATATTGTTGCATTGGGGTGAGGATGTGTTGTGCAGGTCCAATCTCCAAGGTTTTCCAGTCAAACAGGGCTCAGATATTTAGATTTGACTGGTTTTCTTGAGATCTGAAGGTGCTGAGGACTCGGTGAATGCCCCTTCTACTACAACTCTTGTTTATCTCTGGAAGTCCTGCTGGAACTGGGGCTGAAATACAGCCAAAGGGTTAACACAATAGCCAAGGAATGCTTCCAAATGCAAATAGATTAAGAGTTAGACTCCTGTGTGATTTACTGGCACATGCAGACTCAGAGGAACATCATCCTTCACCGGTCCCAATGGCCAATAACTCACTGCACTCAAATCCTCTCAGGTTCAAGGATTTCAGAGATCAGATTCCTGGTGTGATTACCTGTTTTTTGGTTGTTTTTTTTTTTTAAATGATGGCCCTACCATACAAGCCTTAAAACAAACTCCACATGAAGAGGAAACCTGTCAGCAAAGAGAGAAACTGCAGATTGGTCCGTGGCAGTCAGGTCTGCCTGGGATGTCTTCTCCCAACACAAGGTCATGCCTGGATTACAACAGAGGGGTCCATCCAACTCCTCCTCTGGGTATCAGTGCCTGTGAGATTTGA
Source organism: Anabacerthia variegaticeps (assembly GCA_035583185.1). Classification (NCBI taxonomy): domain Eukaryota; kingdom Metazoa; phylum Chordata; class Aves; order Passeriformes; family Furnariidae; genus Anabacerthia; species Anabacerthia variegaticeps. The sequence goes on from JAWWEW010000078.1 coordinate 1,510,541, forward strand.
GGCATGAAGGCCAAGTCCAAGGACCTCTGTATTGAAGGAGGAACATGTGGATGCCACTCTGGGAACCAAAGTGCTTCTTGCTGGAGCCCCCTGCACAGACACGGGCTGGGATCTGCTGTGGATCCTTTGTCTCCTGACTTTCTTCTCCTACTTTTGGAGAGGGAATCCACATCCAGCACTGGGTCTATCCCAGGAAGGCACTTCCCAAAAGGGGTCCATGGATATCTGTGCAAGAGCCAATAGATGTTGGGTCAAGATCTAAAGCAAATGGACTTCACCCTTCAGATCCTGTATCTATCCATAAACCCAGAATACCTGGGGTAGATGTGAAGAAAAATGATTTGTGAGAGAGGGTCACAGTGATTAGAAGAAAAAGAAAATTACACTAATTTAAGTTAGGGTCACACTTGCTCCAAAACACCAAAATCCATCTATCCACATATGTACTTTTCTCTAAACCTTAAAAAAAATAATAATAAAAAAAAAAAATCCTAGTCTGGCTTGGATTGAGCTGAGTTGAACACGAAGACCAAAACCAGCCCCTAATTAATGGTGTCTGGTTTTCTGGTATTTATGCACCATAAAAATTAATAAGGGACTTCTCTGGGAAAATAAATGGTTGGTTAGAAAGCCAGCTTTGGCCTTTGTTTTTCTCCCTGTTACTCATAACCTCTCAGTGAGATTCCTTGAAACTTTGAGCTGGTTCCTTCCCAGGAACTCCTCATCATTTCCCAGAGGTTTCACATGAGGAATGGCTGCAGTCTCTGCTATCAGTGTACAGAGTCTGGGTGCAAAATTGGACTGCTGGTGCTGATTCCCAGACCTCAAAAGCACTCAGGGAGACAGGCACAAAATTCAGAAGCTGGATGGGTTTTTGGATGCATCTTTAATTCTCTGCATATCAAGTTTTAGGCAGCAAAGCCTCTATTTTTGACAGTGGCATTCACCTGTAGTGGTTGTGTGGAGGTCAGGTTTTATTTTTCACAAAAGAAGCTCCAAAACCAGGGAACATCTCAAGTGAGGGTGCAATATGGAGCAGAGTCTTGCACTCCAGCCAATCCAGTGTGGAACCATGTAGAGATACCAGCTTAGTCCTTCAAACAACAAAGTTGGTATTAAATACGAAATCTGAGCTGGAAAGTTCTGCTTTCCAGTGGGTTTAGCTGGTGCAGAGCTGTGGAAACGAGAGGAGAAACCCACTCTGAGAGCAAACAGGAGCTTTAGAGCCCAAGCAAAGGCCAAAGTCTCTGATATCTGATACTGCCCACAGTCCTGATCAGCATCTCAGTCCCTCAGGAGGTAAATCCATTCCACCACCACCACTCCAACCTGTTGTACAGGAGCCTGGGTGGGCTGGAAGGGGGGAGAGGGAGCACAGAGCTCCTGCTGAGCACACCTTGGGATGGATCAGAAATAAGGAGCTCATTTTTGGGGCTTCCTGAGAAGAAGCAGCACTGGCTCCACATCCTTTCATTGCAACTGGGATGCTCAGGCAGAAGATGCTGAGACAAATCTTCAGCTGGAGTAAATTGTGGTATCTTTTGACCTTGACAGACTCTCCTGTTTGACATCAGCCCTCCCCTGGACTTACGTTGGGGTGTTTTTTTCCAGTCTACACTTGTGGAATCTGTGACTCAAGCTTTTCCCCTTAATGAATGCACTTCTTGCAGCAGCACAGCACTGGAGGAGGAATCCTGCTTGGGCATTCCTAGGTCTTCTTTGAGGCCTGTGGAGAGCTGCGGGTGTTTGGCTTGGGATGAAAGGAGGAACTAACAATGCTGGTTTATTCCCGAGATTTTGCTGCAGGATCTCAGTGATGTCAGAGCCAAACCTTAGGGAAAAAAAATATAGAAGTGGAGTACACAGGGCTGGGTCCAGTGGATGGATTAAAAGAACATGATTATTTTGATTACCTTGATTTAGAGCACCAGCCGAGCTGAATCATGTTCAGCCAAGGAAATATCACGGAGACAAAATTTACTCCTCTCTTTGCCGAAAAGCAGAAGAGGAGGAAGGCAGGGAGGGAAGAAAAATGACTCTGAATTCAAAGAGGAAAATACACCCCAGCTCAACATTTTCTTCTCGCAGTGATTTTCTTTTTTAGGAAGGCGACCACAAAAGACAGAGATGTTTAATCCATTAAAAGTGGAGTTTTCTGGACAGAATAATCCGAGTTTTGTCAAGCCACCAGCCTGCTTCTCACTGGGTGGGCTCTGGCTGGGGAGGGAATAGGTTTTCAGTGGATTCCCTCAGCACAGGTCAGTGTGCCACGGGCTTTATGGATGGGATCTAATAACCTTTGCTGGCAGGCTGACAACAGGAGCGCTCTGGGAAAAGGGATTTTCATCAAACAGCAGCACAAATCTCACCATCTTCTGGTCCCACGGTGGCAAGGGGGAGGAGAAGGACCTTGGGGGAAGAGTGGAATTCTGGTTCTCTTTCTCTGGTTTCCTTCCCCAGTCATTCTTCCCCTTTTCCTCGAAGGTCGGAAAGCAGAAGATCCACCAGATTTTGGAACGTGTGGATTAATGGAGAGGTTTTGAAAGCCTGGCAGTGTAAATCATCTCTGGTGACTTTCCTGAACTATCAGACAAGGACAATGAGGGGATGCAGATCTCTCCTCTCCTCTGGAACAGGGAGCATTACAGAATTTACATACAAATAGAGGGCCTAATTGGAAGATGAAGCAAAGGCTTCTCTGTCATGGCAGGAGCACCATGAACCCACCACCCTCCCTCCAGCGCTGTCCTGGTGGGGCTGCACCTTGTCCAAGACATGGGATGTCTGAATTCAAATTTCAGCGTATCCCTGGTCACTGTTTTTGGTACAGCCCTTTGGCTGTTCTGCCATGGGCCTCCATGTCTCTGCTATTTTGTGCTCAGGGAGCCCGGTTTGATGTAAGAAAAATAAGTGAAATCTCTTTAAAAAAAAAAAAAAAGTAGATATTTAGGGGACTTAAAAAAAAAATACGTTTTCCTGCTCACATTATTTATACTGTCTGCTTTCATTTGCACACAGGCTCACACAAAGGAGGCAGGCCAGGTCTTGGTCAGAGAATCACAGAATGGTTTAGGCTGGAAAAGACTTTTGAGATCAACAAGTCCAGCTGTGAACCCAGAAGTGGTTTCACTGGGTCTTTACACAAGCAAAGATGATTTCCTCCTCTGTCCTCTGCCAAAAGCCAAGAAATATAGTTTTTATCTCTTCAGTTAAAGATGATTTCCACGTGCAAACTCATTTTCTTCCATCAAAATCATCATTTGTGTTGAAACAAACAGGAAAAGTGACCCTGATATCCAACAAGCCCCAAAGGCAGCAGATGGGTGAGGAAATGTGGGATGGTATAGAAATGCTTTGTCTACAGGAGGTGGATGATCCTTGTGGGTCCTTTCCAGCCCAGGATATCCTGCAATTCCATAGGTCCTAAGAGGTCTCAGCACTGAATCCAGCCCTGATATTCCCCCATCTCTGGAGGGAGCAGCACTGCTACATCCCACTCTGGTAAAGGATAAGGGGGGAAGCAGAAAGGATTGACAGGCAGAGGCTGAAGGCTGCCATTCCATGCAAGGAAACTCCAGGAAAATCCCTTCCTGAAGGTCATCCTGGTCCCAGGAATCTGGCTGTGGGTTGTTCCTCATCAAAGTCATCCTGACCCTCTGCCCTGTGGTTTAAGCTGTCTTTGGGTATGGAAGAGCCCAGGCTCATCCCACCTTGGAATAAACACAGAGAACAAACAGTTTGGGGGTTTGGGGTTCCACATTGCCCCTCAACTCAGCTGCAAGGGTGCTCTGAATGGATGGACACCTCACTGGGCTTAGCAAGACATTCCTGATGGGTAAAATCCATGGAGGCTTAGGAGTGCCGTGTACAGGCACAAAATTTGTGAGGTGGTCCCAAAAGCACCCCTGAACATGGGGATTTGGAGAGATGGAGCATATCCCAAAATCACCCCTGAACATGGGGATTTGGGGAGATGGAGCATATCCCAAAATCACCCCTGAACATGGGGATTTGGGGAGATGGAGCATATCCCAAAATCATCCCTGAACATGGGGCTTCTTGGGGATGAAGCATATCCCAAAACCACACCTGAACATGGGGATTTTTGGGGATGAAGCATATCCTAAAAGCACACCTAAACATGGGGCTCTGGGGAGATGGAGCACATCCCAAAAGCACACTCGAAAATGGGGATTTGGGGAGATGGAGCACATCCCAAAAGCACACCTGAACGTGGGGATTTTTTGGGATGAAGCATATCCCAAAATCACCCCTAAACATGGGGATTTGGGGAGATGGAGCATATCTCAAAAGCACCCCTGAACATGGGGATTTGGGGAGATGGAGCATATCCCAAAAGCACCCCTGAACATGGGGATTTGGGGACATGGAGCATATCCCAAAATCACCCCTGAACATGGGGATCTGGGGAGGTGGAGCATATCCCCAAAGCACCCCTGAACATGGGGCTTCTTGAAGATCTTGCAATGTCCATTTGGTGCCATGGGAAAGAGGTCTTCTTCTCTGAGGATTTGCCCAGAAAGGCTACAAGTGCCCCCAAATCCTCGCTCATACCCAGGCACAAAACCACACACAAAGGGAACCCCGGAGGACACAAAGTTAACGACTCCTTTCCCAGAAACCTCAGGCAGTTTGTCACAGGCTAATAAAGGGAATAATAGATCATGGGGGAAAATCCTAATTAGGTTCACAAAACGTCCCCCAGGCTTCTGTTTTTGTTCCAAATATCAGCCCCACCGGAGTGGGAGTATTTTGTGTTTCTACGATTTCCTGAGGAAAATGGGGAGGAAATTGTAAAAGGCTACAAAACACCCACAAACGAGAAGTCCTTATCTCGACATGAAAATATTATTCCGAATCTCTGCGGATTGTTTTTGCTAATTTCCAGAATGGATGATCAAATACTGAGTGATCCTTCCTCGACTGCCAATATTTTTAATAGGCATCTTAGTCAATGTTAGTACAGCTGTCCCCTCAAATCAGCCCTTCTGGTGACTCACACTTGGACTGGGAGATTTCCCGAGGTTTTATCTCCTTTCCTAATGCTCTTGGTGGGCCTGTCCTTGAATCCCATCGCATGAGAGAGCTGGAGGTTCCTCCTCATCCAAAACACACAACCCACCGTGCAGTGAAAAGGACACACACAATTAAAAGAGGGAGGAAAGGGAAGGAAAAGAGAGGGGAAAAAAAAGACCAGCAGGGTCATTTCATGCTCCAGCAGGTCGACATTTCTCTATAAACCTCTTGGAATGCCCTGTTTCTGCAGCCACCCTCCAGCCTTGCTCATGGCGAGCTCACATCACCTGTTTCCCCTTTGAGTTGACGTTTCCAAGGGCTTTGGCTTCCCAATTGCCCTTGGAAAACTGAAGGGCAGGAAAATCTCCACATTCTGGAGAAAACACAGTTCCCTGCAAAGCCCCACGGAAATGTCAACAGCCAATGGAAAGGAGGGTGAGGAAGCCACGAGACACCAAACCTGCTGCAGAAAACAACTATTTTGTTGGTATTAATGTTCAGTTGAGGAGTTCATACTCATTTGAGGGACTTGATTTCTCCCTGATTAAACTTTTCCCATGTCTAATTGACCGAAGACTGAAGGAGATTCGGTGACAGACGGGAGGAGACATTCCCCTCTAAAATCTCACTCTTCAGGTGGAAAAGGCCTTTTCACCCAAAGTGTGACACGAGAAAGGTTGTGTGTAGATAATTCAGTTTTGTTACTGCACAGATCGCTCCTAGTCTTGAAAAAAAGAAATAAAAATCCATGGAGAAGTCTCTGGGCTGAATAATTTTGAAGCCTCCAGTAGCCTGAAATATCTCCAAACCTATTAAAGCCTGAAACCAAAATAAACATTTTGTCCTCCCTTCATGGAAGCATAAAGAATGTCTTAAGTCAACGCGTCCACTTGCCTGCCAATCCCAAATTGCCCTCAAGAACATATTCCCCAGGGCTTTGTCAAATCAGCTCAAACATTCCTCAACCAACAGGGGGTTCCACCACGTTCCTGGAAAGTCAATTCCACAATGTGTTCCCGTGGCCTTTTGAAAAAGCACCGTAAAGTGCCCGTTTACCTGCAAGCCCCAGAGCTGGAGAGGAATCACATTTTCCATTCTGTGGTAAATCCCAGGCTTTCAAATATCTTTCCAGTCTGGATCCAAAGGAAAGCAAAATATTTTCAAAATATCCTGCTAAACAGGACTCGAAGGGGAAAGAACACTCGATTCAAATGTCCGTGGCAATAAAGACCAAGTTTTGGACTGGATTTGAGGTTTGTTGTTCCTACAGTCTTAATAGAAAATATTTATTCTGTATTTGTTGTATCTATAACCAAAATGCTGCAGCAGGAAAGGGGAGAGAGAAATAATAACACTTTCTGAAACTGAAAATATAAACATTTCAATGAAAGTTATCAGAATTACCATTGGCAAACCATATCAGCTTTATCGAATTGGCTTTTTCCAACAGGAAAACATTCCTTCGGAAAATTTCCCATTGGCTTTGCAATCCGAAGGTCAGAAGGAGTGGGGGTTTGGTTTCTGCTCTCCAAGAATTTCAACTGCCCAACTATTTCTTTCCCAGAAGATGCATTTCACAAAAAAAATGTTCTATTTAAATTGAAGGTTTCCTTTGAAATGGGAGGAATTGAAATGTTTTAATCAGTGCATTCAGGAGCAGTACAGGATTTATGACTACATTTAAACAGTGTCTACGCAGAGCCAATTCTTTATTTCCTCAGGATTTTAATTCTCGCACCCTTTGTTTTCTAAATGTATTTATTCGGTTAAGAACCTAAATGTTCTTCAAATTAAATGAAGTGTCAATCTACAACTTGAGCTGCTCCAGAAGTTAATTTTAAGTCTGGCCCTGATGTGGATTCTTAAATCATGGAATGGTTTGGGTTGGAAGGGATCTTTTAAAGGTCATCTAGTCCAACCCCTCTGCAAGGAGCAGGGACATCTTCAAGAGGATCAGGTTGCTCAGAGCCCCACCCAAGCTCACCTTGAATCCACAGCTTCTCTGAGAAACCTGTGCTAGTTTTTACACCCTTTATTATAAAAAATGTCCTTCTTATATCTAACCCAAATACCAACATCTGACATGAACACACATCCCCTCTGCCAAAACCCCAGTCAGGATTCACCCTCCCACTCCCTCCCATCCTGAGGGCTTATTGAACTCCCTTCACCACCAAAGCCCCTCAGCATTGATTAATAATTATTTGCAGAAGGAAGCTGCCTGCACTGTCAGACATTTAGTATTGATTAAGAAGCACTGGGCAAGGAAAGGCTGGGTGGCTCCAGCTCTGGGAAGTGCCAAGGAAAATAAAGCTGGTATTAGTGATCCTCAGCTTCTTTGCTGAGAAAAAGGCAGCATTGTGGGCTGGGAGACTGCTCACCAAAGGCAGATCTTTGCCAGGGCCCTAAAAACAATAATAGCATTGCAAAAATAGGTGGGATATTCACAAGGGGCACCAACAGAGAGAATTAAAAACGAGCAAAAGGAGAAAAAGGAGGAGGGAAAAAAGGAAGGTGTTAAGACTTTCCAGCGTTCTGAGAGAACAAGGTTTTATCCTCAGTCGGGGGAAAAACAGATTTACTAAACACAGTGACCTCACTTGTTTGCACAGCATTCAGTAACATGTATTTTATTACCTATGGTACCTCCATGAGAGCTTGCAAAGCCTTTCCAGCAGCCCCGGGAAGGATTTCGGGTGTATGGAAAAGACATAAACCAGCTCGAGGAAGGAATGGCACAGCTGGGCAAAAATGAAAAAAAAAAAGAGAGGCTGGAAACACACTGGTTGGGTGTAAATAAAACTGAGAGGGGGAGATTCCTGGCTGTGAGGGTGAGGAGCAAAGGGTTGCCCAGAGAAGGTGTGGATGCTCCATCCCAGAAGTGTCCAAGGCCACATTGGATGGGGCTTGGGGCAATCTGGGCTAGTGGAATGACATGAGTTTGAAGGTCCCTTCCAACCCAACCCAACCCATTCTGGGGTTCTCTGAACACCCTGAGAGACAACATTTCTGAAGGTCCCTTCCAACCCAACACATTCTGGGGTTCTCTGAACACCCCAAGAGACATTTCCCTGCTGTGTCCAGTCTCAGCTCACCAGTGAGGGTTTGAACTGGTGAGGGGGAGGTTTCCTCTTGTCCCATCCCTTGTTACCCGGGAGAGTCGTGTCTGAGGTAAACAATGACACTGTTGCACCAGCTGTTCCTCCCAGCCATGGAATCACGGAATCCTAGGATGGTTTGGGTTGGAAGGGACCTTAAAGGTCATCTCATTCCAACCAGCCACGCAAGCAGGAGCACATTCATTGCAGACTAAATGATTTGCAATTTCCCCTTCTTTGATTTTTGGGAAGAAATCTCTCAGCAAGACAAGAATTTCCAAGGCTGGCAGGAGGGGGAGGAAAACAACCAAATGACCAAACAAAAATTCCTTTTTTTTTTGGTTATCCACATGGGTTTGTGCAGTACCTGGGTGCTCTCAGCTGGCCCGTTCCAAGGAGTTCTCTCCCAGCTCCACCTGGTGGCAAAAAGGACATTTGGGTTGTTGCTGTGGTCACTGGGCTGGGCTCCAAAGGGCACAGGGATTTGGGTCCTGCTGCTGCCACTTTGCACCAGTGCCCCTTGCTCTGTGTGGCTTCACCTTCTCTCCTTTCCTGAGGTGGGAACAGCCCTTGACTTCACTGGGAAGCAAGTTCAGAAATCACAGCTTAGGAAGAAAGCAAAGGGAGCCTTGGGCTGGCAGCCAGGAGGAGCTGGCAGCTCTTTCCAGAATTTTCCTTGGGTCTGAAACCCCTCTTGACCACCAAAGATCCCTAAAGACCAGCAGGAATCTTCTCTGAGTCCAGTTGGAGCAGAGAGATCTTCCAGACTGCATTTAGGAGGTCCAAGGCTGAACCCCCTTGCCCAGACACGGGAATTTTGTGTCCTTTGGGATGAACTTTGGGTCTCCCCTGCCCTGATTTTCTTCTCAGGTGAAGAAGTGAAAGTTCTTCACCACTGCCTCACACTGGTGAAGGCACCTTCAGGTCTACCAGTGTATCTGACATGACTGTGGTGATAAGGAGCTGTGAAAAGATAAGATAGAGATAAAAACTTCCTGAGATAACACTGGGTCAGTGCAGGACCCTTCCAAGCCTCCAGTGAGTCAGATAAGAAATCCTGACTAAAATATCTCCAGGATTGGCTCAGCTCCTGGTCCAAAATACAGCTCAGGCCAGGCCTTGACACAGATTTGTCCAGACCCAACAATCAGAACAGCAACATTATTGTCTGGGGGGTTTTGGGTTGTGTTTCTTTATTTTGCTGTTACCCACTGAGAGAAGGAAAGGAAAAGAGAGAAAGAGAGAGAGAGAGAGGGAAAGAGGAAAGGAAAATAAGGAAAAAAGAAGAAGGGGGAAGAAAAGAAGGGGGAAGAAAAGAAGGGGGAAGAAAAGAAGGGGGAAGAAAAGACGGGGGAAGAAAAGACGGGGGAAGAAAAGACGGGGGAAGAAAAGACGGGGGAAGAAAAGAAAGCCTCAGTAGTTCCAGGCTAAAGGCAGAGCATTCCCTAAAAGCAGGAATTCATTACAGCATTTTTCTCGTGCTCAAAATCCACTATTTTAAAATGTATAAGAGAATATATTTCCTGAGAAAACAGAGAGGAAAGAGGAAGAACGAAAAAGCCCCAACCTTTTCCTAAATATGAAATATCTAATTTCTAAACATGGAAAGTTATCTAAAAGCGTGAACTGGCAGGACATCCTGGGCCTGGCTCCTGGCTGATTAAGATGCTACAGCCCCGAGCATGGAGTATTTTGACTTCTATCATAAAGCTGACTATAAATCCTGCTATTTGTGGCTGCTGGAAGTCCACTTGGGAATGCTGTGGCCATCCTTTGGGAATCTTCCTCTGGCTTACATTCTGCATGCCAGGAGCTGAGGTCAGTGGTGTGAGAAACATCAGGGTGTGGGGAGTGAAGCCTTTGTGGGGATTTATAGGAGCTATAGGGGGGTAATTCCAGGTTTGGAAACACTGATATAGATGCAACAGAGAATCAGGAACGGGGGGAAAGGAGGCAAAGCCATGGAAACCCTTCCAGAGACTGTGCACCCCATGGAATGCTCTGCATTCCATAAACAACCCCAGTACGTGCTGAGCTGAAGGCACAGGGAGAGCAGCAGATGTTCCAGTCCAACCTCCACCCATCAGGACCTCCAGGGCAGTTCACTGGAGCTCCGTGTCCTCCACCCACTCGGGCACATCCCTCTGGGAAGGGAGAGGTGCCAGCAGGAGAGAGGATGGAACAGGGGATGGGCACTTGGCTCTGTCCCGGGGCAGGGGACAGCGGAGAAAGAATTCCCACCCCAAAAAATTAAGGACAAGAGGCACAGTGTCTCCCTCAACTCCAGAATAAAGCAGGATGCTTGGAAATAACCGAGGTGAAGCCAGGAATAGTTCACTAATTCCAAAGGATCTTTGGCATCATCATCATCATAATAATAATAATAATAATAACAATAATAATAATTCCAACAAGGACTAATTGAGGCACAGCTCAGGTGGGAGCCAGGATGGACAGAGAACTGGGGAGGGAATTTAGCAAAAAAGTTTTCATTTTGATGCCTACTCATATTTTATGCTTTTTATTCCTCAAAATTTTTAGGACTAACTGTATCACAACATCTGTTTCCTTCCATTAGTGATTCCTACATCAAATGTACCTGATAGACACTCTAATTAGTAAATTAAAAGCCTTATGTAAAGCAGGAATGTTCCAAAAATATCATTTGTGAAGAACAGGGGAAAAAAAGGCATCTAATTTAAAATAAATATTTCTTAAAACACAGACCACATTTTCAGTTGTGTAACTCCTGAATATTTAAATTTTCAGACCTCCCACAGCCGTTTGTTTTGAATTTGAAGTATAACTGGCTAGAAACTGGCTCTGGGTTTCTGTCAGGATCCAGCAATAGAGAATTCCAAAATAAAAAAAAATAAAACAGGGATTCACATGTGAACACCCTTCGCCTCCTGGGAGTGCTGCAGCACCTCCCACGTGCCAAATGATTCCAGGGGAGGGACAGGGAAAACTGAGGGGCTTTGGGTCAACTGGCCTTGGGTTAATCTTGGCAGAAGGAAAGAAATGGGAGCAGGAAGCTTCAGGATAACCCTGATGATCCGCTTTGAGGTCCCCCTTACCTGCAGAGAACCAGGAGGTAAAAATTCCCATAAATACTTGCACTTGAGTTCCAACCCAATTTTATAGAGCAAGCTCTGATTTTCAGGGCAAATATTGCTATTCCCATCAAACTTCCTCCCTGCCATCCTTTCCTTTGGGCTTCCATGCACTGAAAATATTATTTTATATTTTTTTTATGAGGGTTAGAGCTCAAATGTGTCCTGTCACTGCTCTGAGACACAGCCCAAGCTGTCCCCATGGAAGGGACGTGTGGTGCATCAGGACAGTGCTGTGACCAGGAGGCCAATCTACAGGGAAAAGTGGGAATAGAAAGAATTGAACTTTGATTTTCATGAGGCATCACAGCTGCATTTTCTGATTTGTTTTTCTTCTATTTCCAACAAAAAAATTGCTTTTTGCACAGGTGAAAAAGAAACAACCCCAAAACATTATCCAACCCATGTAGGCACTTATCACCAACACCCTGTTTATGCTGTTGGAATAAGCCATTCCAGCTAATTTTCTGTCACCAAACCTTGCTGAACCTTCAGAAAAAAAATGCTGTGTGTCTTTTCCTCCTCTCCTTTTTAGCTTCAAGTCATGGTTTCAAGTCATACCCCCATCAGGTAACACAACATTTGCTTCAAAACCCTTCACAGTGCAGCACTTTTAAATCACAATTCAATTTACTGCCACAATGAAACAACTTCCCTGGGAGGAACCAACCAGATGGACACAAAGCAGACATTTGGCATCTTTTCTTTCACCTATCCAGTATTTCAAACCATTTCCATTTCCCCCAGAGCCACCACAAAGTATCCCTGCGGAACCAGGAGGAGACACCCACTGGAGAACACAGAACTGAGGGATTGAAGATTTCCACCCCCTCTAAATTCCTTCCTCTGTGATCTGGAAATGAGGAAATAAATGATTTGACTGTCTGTATATTGATTTCTCTTGATGCACATGATTAATAACATCTCAGTGCCATCAGAGCTGAGATGAGCCAGCCCAGCAGGGAGAGGGAATCATGGAAGCCTCAACTGAGCAAGGTTTGGGTAAGACCACCATCAGCCCAGGGCTTGGAGATGAGCAGAGCATCCCAAAAAAGCCAAGAATGGGTTTTTTTCCATGGAAAACACCACAGGAGACCAGCCTTGACGCCTGGGACATTTTACCAAGCCACCACAGCAGACAAAGGACACTCACTAGTGCCTCAAATGTCTCTTTTATGCCTTTTTGTTCCTAAGCTGTGTCAAATACTGCAAGTGCTGCCTTGTCAGTAGTAATTAACCCCATTTTTTCGTCTTGAATTCTTACAAAAAGCAGAGACATTTCAGCCATGCAGAGCCTTCTTCCCAAACCATCAAGCAGGGTTAACTGGTAGAATGTCCCAGCAGATTTTGGGGGGGTTCCCTGGGGCTGAAGATCCATCCAGATTAAACCTCAGTGCTCAACCACCTTTGTTTTCATTTTATTCCCTCAGTCCTCCCTGGGATGTCACTCACAGAGAGCCTTTAACAAGCAGAATCCCAGAATGGTTTGGGTTGGAAGGGACCTTAAAGCCCATCCAGTTCCACCCCCTGCCATGGGCAGGGACACCTTCCACTAGCCCAGGTTGCTCCAAGGCTTATCCAACCTGGCTTAATCCCTCGAGGGATTCTTCTGAGCAAGTGAGAGGGAGAAATGAGTGATAATTTACGATGGGTGCCCTTGTAATTAGCACCTTGAAAATTAACACTGCCCAGGGAAGCTGAGAAGGCCAGAGATGAAAGAGCAGCCAGGACACAAATGCCATTCCGGGTAGCTCATCATTGAAGGAGAGGTGGGAAATGGACTGAAAAACAGGCTCTGGACTTGAATTCTAATATTTATCACTCACATTCTAAAATTAGTTGTATATGTGGGATTTCACCCTCCAATCAGAGCCCATCAGGGTCTGTGTATTGACTCCTGAGGGTTTTGTATCAATCCCTTCCTTTGGAATTCTTACAGGAAACGCTGCCAGCCTTTAAATTTATCGGATATGTAAGTCACAAAATCATTAAGGTTGCAAAAGGCCTTTAAGATCCCCAATTCCAACCATTAACCCAGCACCACGTTCACCACTAAACCATGTCCCAGGTGCCACATCCACACAGTTTTTGAACAATTCCAGGGGAAGCACATACAAGGAAGAAACACCTGAGTGCAAGCACAGCCACATAACCCAAGGTAAGAACAGGGAAGGGATAAAGAGGGGTAGGAAAGGCACCACCTACCTCTGATCATCATTGATTATCTCCCCATTAACTACAGGGGGAGGTTATACCACCTGCATTCCTTATACAGGTACTTCAGTTGAGTAATTAAGGCAATTACAGCAGTTCTTGAGCATTGGGAATGAAGCAGGGGAAGGATTTCAGGGACCCACAAACACTGATAAACCCACCAATTAATTCCCGCCCCACTCTGGCTGTCATTTGGCATGAGGCTTTTTTCAAGGTCTGGCCACTTCTTACTCAAAAAGTGATGAGTTTTTTAAGGTGTAATTGTATTTACTCACCATTACAGAAACCACTTCAGGGGTGAATGGAGGCTGATGGGCTGGAGCAGCTCTCTGGGCTTGCTTCTGGCTTTCATCCTGGCCAGCCAGGAAGGTCAGCCTTCCGGAGATGTGGTTTCTCCCCCAGCAGAATCAAAGAACCAACCAACAAATACTTCAGGCTTGGCTTGTGAGGGTTATTTGTAGAGCACTTGAATTTCTGCCTCCATTTTAGCACATTTAAAGAGTGGCAAGGAACATTCCTGGGCACTGGAACGTGGTCAAATATATTGTTAAAATATTAGAAAATCCCTGGCGTGCTCTTGGCTCAGGTAAAGGCACACTCCCAAGTAATTCCTTGGCATGTTAACACGGGCCAAGGGCCATTCCCAGGGGACATTTTGCATAGAGCCACCTTGTTCTGGGAGGCAAGGGTGTTTAACAGGGTGGATGTGGGTTGTTTGATGCCAGGTGGCATCAGCAGGAGAACTCTGTTTAATTAATTAGTGGGGCTGTAGCCAGAAAGTCTAATCCACTCTTTATACCGACACTGTGACTCCTGGAAGATGGAGCAGAGATGACCAGGGAGAGGAGGTAGGAAGTTCAGTGGCTCCTCCTCTTTCCCAAGCAGCTGGGAGCAGCTCCTCTCACTAGCTCTATATCCCAGATCCCGAGGGAAATGCTCCACTTGGATTTGACAGCAGTTATACCCTTTATTAGCCTGGCTGCCTCCCACCAGTGCTGGAGCCAACAGCACACGAGGGATTCCCAACACTGAATGTCATCTCCAGCCAGCTTTGATTCCCACTGCAGGGCTGGTGGCTGGCAGAAGTGGAGGAGACGGATTCTGGCACAAGCCTGGAGAGCCAGCTGGAAGGAAATCCATTGGGAAACACAAAAACCATGCTGCTGTCCCATAGCTACATCCCATGGCAGAGAGGCAGGATGTGACTTCCCAAATGTAGCATGATTTGGGTCTCTTGCTTGGCCTCCTGCAGCACCTCCACATCTCAAAGGGTGTTGAGGGCACTTACTGGTCCCAGGATCAGTTCTCCAAGTGAGGAAGGTTGGAGTCTGGCCAAGTGACATCTCAGTTCTAGCCCTATGTCATCTCTCTGGCCCTGTGTCTCTGATTTTATTGAGACTAAAAAAAAAGAGGAGGTGCCACATCTGTCTCTTAAATAACTCCAGTAGAACCTCTACAAGGAGATTTTAAAAGCACCAACACGTGTTAACAATGATGATAAACCAATATCAAGTCCCCAAGGCCAGGTTGGATGGGGCTCTGAGCAACCTGGTCTGAGATGATCTTTAAGGTCCCTTCCAATCCAAACCATTCTGTGATTCTGGGATCTGTCTCTTCCCTCTCATCTCTTGGTGACTCATTTGATTTTTGTCCAATTAGCAGTCAGATTCTCACCTTTCATGCCTGTGTAAAATTTGTCCCTGCATTATTTTCTCTCTCTTCCCCCTCCTTTTCTGGTTTTCTCACAAAGGCACATGCTCTTTTTTCCTCATCTGTGTGCAGCCCTCAGTTTCCTACGTGGATCACGTAACAACTCCCCACCAAATACATTCCTCAGTGTATCTAGAAGCTTGTGAGAGGTTCAGGCACATCATTATTTATTTCTAAGCTCAAGACACTTTTATTTTTTATTGCCTTTCACTCAGTTCTCACGCTGCTCCTCACATCCACAGGAGCAGCATGAAGTGACATAGCAGTGACACCAAGGAAAGTGATGGGAGAGAAAAGGAGGAAAAAAACCCTATCGTACTTTTGTGGAGGTGAAATCTCTCATTTGACACTGTTTTTAATCCCAGATTCTTACAATGCATTCTAGTTTCACCCACTTCCTCTGCGGGAACAGCTGTCAAAACGCTGCCACATCCTCGGCTACTGCGGCTTTACGACTCACATTAGCAGCTCCTTAAGGGGCTGGCCAGGCTGGCTGTGAGGTTTCAAGCCCGAGATTTCTCATTACCCAATTCCAGGAAGTGTAATGAGAGGTCACTTGGGAAGCTGGAGAAGTCAGGGAGGTACAGCACAGGGTTTGGTGGGAGTAAATCAGAGGTAGAGCCATCTCCCATCCCATCATCTCCAACCATCTGCTCTTCCTGCTTAAAAGTTAAGCAACCTGTTCTAGTGGTGTCCCTGTCCATGTCCCCTGTTCCAAGGGGGTTGGAATTAGGTGATCTTTAAGGTCCCTTCCAACCCAAACCATTCCACGATTCTATGAAAACTCCCTGGCCCAAACCTCAGCCAAAGCCTGGTCCCTTTTCCTCACCACAAGAAGGGACAAAGCAGAGCAAAAGCAGGAGGAGCATCGACTGGGCAGAGTTTTCACTGCTTTAGTAAACCTTTCCTTGGGTGGGTAAGAAGCTGTGAGGAGGAAAACAGGGTGACACCATCCCAACAACACCCTGGATAAAGAACCACCATTTCTGCCCAAGGATGGACAGAGCTGAGCCTGTGGAAAGGAACCTTCTCTCCAAGGACTGGTTAAAAGCTGAACCACAAGGGGAAATGACACAGGAAGGTGAAATAAATGCAAGGATTTGGCATGCATGGGAGGGAGAGAACTGGATAACCAAATGGACTTTGTGATTGGAGACACAAGCGAGTTTTCAAAGTAATAGAATCATACAGTGGTTGGGGTTGGAAAGGACCTAAAAGATCATCTTATTCCAACCCTCTGCCACAGGCAAGGACACCTTTTTCACTAGAAGGTCCTCCAGCACACAGTGAAGAACAGAGTAACCCTTGTTTAAGAGTTTAACCTGGCTTGTACAGCAGATGATCAGGGCTACACTGAAGAGGCAGCTGGGGCTGAAGCCCTTCCCAAACTCAGTGTTTCCATCCCACGCCCAGCTCACCCTGACACGTGATCTGGGTTGTCTCTCCGCTTGTTTAGATCATTTGGACCACCCTTAGTTGCCTCTACAGGGTGTCCAAGCATTGGTAAGGAGTATCTGGACATGTGGGTGGAAACCAGGACTGCAGGCAGGGTGGGAAGTTGCCTGTGCCAGCTGAGCTGCCATTGGTGGTAGTGGGATGTTTCTTACCCCATCCCATGGAGGTTCTTTGCCTTAACATGATTCTTTGACCCCCAAGGGAGATGAGAAGGGTGCCTGGAGAAGGATCTCGAGAACCTGGACCTCAGGTGGCTCCTGGTTGATTTCTAAACTTTCTCCTCAACCACATGAAAAAGCAGCATTTGTGAGCTGTGTCAGGGCAGGGTTAGGTGGGACCTCAGGGAAAGGCTCTTCCCCCAGAGGGTGGTGGGCACTGAGCAGGCTCCCCAGGGCAGTGGGCACAGCCCCAAGGC
>JAWWEW010000078.1:1532264-1568706 GCA_035583185.1 Anabacerthia variegaticeps
TCCTCTTTTTTTTTTTTGTTTTTTTTTTTTGTTTTTTGTTTTTTTTTTTTTGTTTTGTTTTGTTTTTTTGTTTTGTTTTGTTTTTGTTTAAATACTTACAGAAAGCATCCAGGCTTCAGTGCGTGAGTTAGAATACACAGAAGAGCTCTTTCACTCAGTAGTTCATTCACTCTTTGCTGCTTTCCTCTAGTCAAGCTTTGACAATCTGCCTCGTTTCCCACCCATCTCTCTCTCCCCCACATCAAACACACCGAGCTTCCCCAGCCCATCCCGCTCCAGCATTTTGCTCTGCGAGGGTATTTATTTATGGCACCACCAGCCTCTCTTCTGTCCTAGGGACTCATTCTCCTCTCACACCAGTGCAATGTGGAGTTACTCCAGCGAGGTCAACGGAGACAGAGACACCAGTGAGAAGAAGGAAAATGAGGCCCGTGGTTTAAATATAACAATAATAATAATAATTAATAATAATAATAATAATGCACATAAGTTGTGGCCCATCCTTTAATTAAGGACTTTTTTTTAATAAAAAGAACGGAGCCAGAAATAGCAATTCAGACCCAAAAATGCCCATGTTTTGACTGGGTTTGGGTCCAGCTTCACTTTGGAGGGGCAGAGCTATTCTAGAACACACATAAAACTGTAACAGTGAGTTTGCACATATGTGTGAGAGAGAGAGACAGAGGGAGAGAGAGAATTTAACATAATACCACATTGAAACCATAAGAAGGTCCTTCTGAAGGGCTTTACAATAAATAAATGTTCGTTCAATATTTATATATATATATTTACGTGTTGGCATGTGTGAGTATATATAAATATATATATATATACACATGCACACACTGAATAATAAGTTTCTAGTCAGTTTATTTTTTAAACCATTAGATAAACTGCTCGTGGGTGACTTCCAAAGCGCTGCATCCCCCAAAAGCTGTGAGACCTTCCCGTGGGGTGGAAGGTGGGGATTCCACCGTGTGTGGATTCCTCCTCCTTCTCCTCCAGCACTGCCCCAACCTCCAGAGCTGGACAGCAAATAAGGAAACACCAAAAAAGAGCCAGTCCACTTCACTTTGCAGGACCTTGGTGCCATCAACAGCAACACCCCGTCCCTCCCCACACCCCCACCTCAAGATTTGATGCCAACGAGCCAGGCTGGACTGCAGGTGTTTGTTACCAAGAAAAAAAAACCAAAATAGATCTTTTCTCCTCCCAGTAGATGCACAGGAACAGCTTAAATATTAGTGGCTACTATTTGGGGGGGTGGGGGGAGGGAAATAATAAAAACAAATTGAACAAAAATAAGGAAAAAAGGGTTTTGAAAAATAATGGTCCACCTTGGAAAATTGCTCTTTTTTTCTTTGCTAATATCTAAATACTGGTTGAAAAATTCCTCTTTTGAGAACCAGATTGATTGGCTTATACAAAATTGGTGGAAATTGCTACTGCTGGACAATCCAAAATTGCTGCCAAAAATCAAATTAAACGCCCTCCACTCTCCACTGTTTCCTTAGGAAGCTTTGCTGAGGCATTTACTGGCTGCTTCCAATCCACTTTTATAGGAGTGAAGAATATTAGTGCATCAAGTCCTGGATTTTAAGTCTCCTCTTCCAAGGGAAAAAAAAAGAAATGCTGAAGGTTGTCATCTGTTTCACAGCATTGAGTGATCTACCACTGCAGTCAAATTTCTGCCTTCTCTGGCCACTTGCTGGTTTTGTCCCTGTGTCCACTGGTTATTCCAGATCCAGGGGTTTGTTAGGATTTAGCAGTTGTATTTTTAAAATACAGAGTCGATCTAGTGGTTAAAAATAAAATAATAATAAAAAAAAAATAAATCTTAAGGTCATAGGGTTTACATACAGCTTGTGTCATGTACCACTGCCATGGTTTAGAGAAAATGGAATGATGACCTAGTCAAAGCAAAGTCAACTCCTCCAGAGGTCTGATCCAGGCCAAAACAGCTGCTGTGCAGTGCTAGACAGCCCTGGGTTCCAAGAGGCACTCGGATTTCTCTCGTCCTCCTCAGAAACACAAATCCAAATCCGGCTGGCATAAGACTAAAAAGTTCCAGTTGCAGATTTCGGGAGCGGTTACCACAGGGTGAATTCCATCAGCAAGAGGTGGGAAGAGGAGAGGGAAAAGAAATCAGGCACAAAAAGGAGACCAAAGTATCTAGTGGTTCTTAAAAACAAAAAAAAAATGGACAAAATTAAATTTAAGACAGCCATAGTGCTAAAGAACCTGCATTTGGAGAAATTGTTTTAAATAAAGAACACGGGATCAGACTGGAAGGGACAGGCACGTCTGGTTTTCTACTGTCTTCCCAACCTCTTTCTTGGATGTATTTCTGTCTGCAACGTGGTGGACCCACCATGTTTTTGAGCTGTATTTGGTGACAACGCACGTGGAGCTGTCATTAAAGAGCTGACCCTCCCAGTGGGTCTCTTTGTCAGAGCCTTGTTTGCTCCATGTGCAGAAACTCCACTGGAAGAACCATCAGGAACCATCATTACCCAAACACACCTCGCTCCAGATTTAGGAGAAATGAAGGACCGCTTCATTCAAGGCAGAAAGATCTCATCTGTTCAGCTCTGTAAGCACTTGGATGAGCTCCTGGGATAAATAGTAGCGATAACTTATGCCAAAGAGAATCTATGAGCCTGGGAGTTCATGGAGGATTGGCGAGACCATCAAGATGTTCCGAGGACAAATGACCCGTCAAACTGCGTGGACGACTAAGGTGAAGGTCAACTGGTGTCTAACCCCAGTGTGACAGGCACTTATTTCCACATGGTTGGACCTCATCGAAATTCAGTCTACAGGAAAAAAACACGAAAAAAAAAACAAACCCAAAACAAAACAAAAACCCCAACAAAACAGCAACACAGCTGGGTCACCTGTACCCTACAAAGTGCTCACGCCTCAACACAGCGTTCAGATCGCAGAAGGTCAGTCAAACCCTGTTTGTCTCCGTGCGCCGCCCGCCCCGCGCCGAGGGTCGCCGCCCGCGCAGGGGGGGCCGTGTCAGTCCTTGCAGGTGTAAACCTCCTCCCTCTGGGTGCACTGCTTGCACTCCACGTAGCAGCACCACCGCACCTGGCACTGGCACGGCCGGGTGACCACGCGGCTCTGCGTGTTGTGCCCGCGGCCGCAGCAGATGCTGTCGCAGTTCTTGTCCTTGTAACACTTCCTTCCCGAGGTGCCCGGGGAGTAGCGACTCATCATGCAGAAGCTCGGGGAGTCGTCAATGTAGACGAGATCCGTAGTCCTTGGGATTTGATCGCTGTGGCCGGGCGTGGATTTCTTGGGCGGGGAGATGTCTCCTTCGCCCGTGGCCTCGTTGGTGGTGCTGCCCACCTTGAGGGACGTCTCGTACTTCTGCTTCAGCTGCTTCCCTATCTCGTGGAATGGAGAGAGCTGCCTCCAGCACGTTCGGACAGTGCAGGATCCGGACACGCCGTGGCATTTACAGGTTGTCTCCACTCCAGCCTTGATGACCTGCAGACACACACGGCCCCAAAAGAACATCAGTTATGGGGGAAGAAATCAAGACACTGGGTTTAAAATGACATTTTCTGGTAGGCACTTCAGGAACACCAAGGTGATGACTATTCCAAATCTTTCTGTTGGAAGAGGAGAGAAAACACATACTACAGAAAATGCTTGTTTTAGAAGGGTCCCAGTTTCCAGAATATGACATTTACAGGCCAGAACTTTGCTTAATTGGCTAATTAACAATACTAGAAAGGTGCACAAAGGTTGACAAGTGCTGTCACTCATTATGTAGACAGAGATCTGAAATTGTGGTGCAAGTAAGAGATTAATACATATTTGAACTCTTATTTATCTATGTCAATAACACCGAGTAGATAAGTTGTAATGCAAGTGGAGTCAGTTTAGTGGGAAAAGGTGGGTGGCACATGCTCCAGAACACAAGCATGGACAGTAGGAACCTTCTCAATAACACAGCACACTGAAACCACCTGAAACTCAAGCCATTTGCAGCACAGGCTCAGTGAAAACATGGTTAAGCTGTGCTGTTCCCACCAGCAGTGACTGGGCATAACATCCCACCCAATTCACTTCATGACTGAGGAAAAACATTCACGTAACTGAAATATATATATGTATATATATAAAACCCTATAAACTCTCAAGAACAACAGCCTCAATCACATCACCAAAAGCAGCAGCTCCAAAAACATCCAGGTAGCTTCCACCTCTCCAACCTGTGCTCAGGATATTAGTCCAGAATTTGGCAGCACGTTCAAAAGGATTGAGGGCAAGGCTTAGTTTCAAATATTTTCTTAATTAATTGATTATTTTGACTTATTTTAAACCTCAAACTCTTGCAATGGGTGTTGCAATGAGGAACAAGACTCATCTCTCAAACCCCTTAAAAAGAGAAATAACTAGTTCAAGATATCAGAAAGTAAATGTGTATGCCTAATTTATTCCCCAAGCAAAAGGAAGGGAGTCTCCATGGAGCAAAATGTCCAGATCTTGTTTGGGGAGAGCTTGGATGAGAATGGTTCTCTCCAAATCACCACAAAGTGCAAATAGAGAAGGAAGATCAGAACCACAAAGTTCACATATGAGATGGAGGGAATAGAAAGGCAAGGTTATTTGTAAGAGGGAAAAGATGCAGAGGGAGAAGCAGCCTCAGGAAGGGAAGAGAAAACAAGGAGAGAGTCAATGGTCATTCATCTTGGAGAGAGACAAAGGTGGTAACAGCCCTTGGAGGCTGCAAAGGACCCCAAACCCATCAACTGAGTGATCCCATCACGTTATTTGGACAGTCACAGATAACCTGCATTTTATCCACAGACTATAAACTGATGTTTATCGGTTCCAATTCTCCCTTCCCCCAAAACAGGTTGTATTTTGACTTTAAATGGGTAAGCTATAACCACTCCCTAAAATAGCAGGTAACAGGAGTTTGTTTTACAGATCTGCCTCCTGGCAAGGTCCTGCTGAAAGTGCCCTTCCTTTGGGCATGTGTGGTATCTAACAGAGAAGAAAACAACCTCCCCCTCTGCCCATTGTGGCACCTGCCCATGTTGTGGCCTCCTGAGAGCAGAGCACTGGCTCCAATCCACTTCCCCACCATCCGGTTCTAAATTCCTTGGCTGCACGGATCCTGCTGAGCACCATGTGCAAATGTGCAATAGGTCACGGGCTCGGAATTGGGGCCTGGCCCAACCCCGATATTCCAGAAACATTTTTAGAAAGACAATACTCACAGCACAGCCCTCAGCAAAGCCCGGCCAATGGTCACACTTCATTCCTGTGACAGCCAAGACCTTTTCAAATGCAATCCAATAATACACAGTAGCATTCAAACAAGTGACGGGTTACAGAGGGAGATGTGTTGCTGCTTATAGTGCTCAGCTGGGCCGGCTTGGTTAAGGGCTGTCACGCTTTGTGTGCCAAAGTGTCTGGCCAACTCCACAAGAAATCCCACAATGTTAGACAAGAGTGTACAGAACACGTTTCAACACGGGGGGGGGGGGAAGAAAAAAACTCAACTCTCACCCACACAGTCCCTCATGTAAAGTCACATTTCACTGCTTGTCCAGAAGTGAGAGCTGAGTTCATGTGAAACAAAGTTCCTCCACCTGATTTCACGCCCCGAGCATCAGCAACCCGGGCAAAAATTGCTGAGATCCTTGGAGAAGGGCTGCACGCTGCAGTCATTCAGCAGCTCAGGCTTTCCTCAACCCTCCCACCCCACCCAGAGCATCTGCTCCACCTGCAGAAGGAGATGGCCACCTTTGTACAGGAGATGGGAAAGCAAGAAACCAATGGGAATTGGCTCAGCTAGGAGACAAGCTCCTGGGTTTAGAGCCGATTGAACAGGACAGGGTCATGAAATTCAGGAAGGTAACCCAGAGGCGGGGCTGTTCTGGCCAGGAGACACCTCTGCAGAGCAATGTGGGAGAGCTGTCATTGCAGGTGCAGCATTGCCAAGGCACCCACACGGGGCTGGTAGGCACGGCACAACACGTGTTGGAAAACCAGGTCCTGATGGATTGGCAGCTGGTGGATGGATTCAGGAATGAGCATGTAGGTTTAGGCACTCGAATCGCACCAGCCAGCCAGGGTTGACCTCACTGAGGCAAACATTTGAGTTTAAACACCTACGTTTTGAGAAACACCCCTGAACTCCCATCTGACTCAGCAGAGCCAAAGCAGGGAGAGGATCCTGCCGTGAGGCAGCACCTGCTCCACTGAACAGCTCTCCAGGCTCCACTGGAGAGGTGCTGAGCACATCTCCACCCACTAACAGGAGCCTGGGGACCCAACTCATGCAGAGGCAACCTCAGGTTAGCTATTTTAACCTGTGAGCAGAATCCCACACCCTGGGATGAATTCAGGTATCTAAATAACAGCTCCTCAAATAATGATGGGTGCTTAAAAAAAAATTGCTCTTCACCACCAGCTGCCCCTCCGAGACCCCAAAGATCTCTGAGAAGATACTAACCTGCATAATTAGGTAGATGAACCTATTCTCCTCATCTGGGCTCACACAAAGCCCCTAATGAATCCCAGTCTGGCTTTTCCTGACTCATTTCTAGCTCCTTGTTAAGCAGCGGCTGGGACAGCTTTGGTGTCATGCCCTGGTGGACCAAAGCATAAAAGGTTTCCATTGTCCCCGTCCCCATGAATGCTCCGGTTCACGAAACCCAGCGTGTGGGTTCTCACATGGCCACTGTGCGAGCGCCGTGCATCCCACCCGCCCCATAAACCTCCTCCTGGAAGGACCGGGAATGACTCAAGAATGTTACGAGGCAGCAGGAGTGAAAATCCTAGGAAAACCTCCTGGCCAGGCAGCCTCCCCTGCTGCTGTCAGTCACGATGCAGCTCCTCGAGGCGATGTGTGATGGAGAACTGCTGCCTACGGGCCCCAAACCACCCACGAGCCAAAATGAGTCTTGGCAGAGCCCTTCTGTTTCTCGTCTCGCTCCCCAGCTTCCCACAACGACCTTTCCTCCTCTTGTTGCAGGCTCCTGTCAGAGACACTTAAATCCACCTCGTTTCTTCAGGAAGCAGAGCAAGACTGATCCAAGTCAGCAGGTTGCTTGGAGCAGTGTTGGAGAAAGCTTTCCTGGCTGGGCTCTGGGACAAATGGGTAAATGTCTAGGTCATGCTTTCAAACCAGGATAGACTAATGCAGCTTTTATTACACAAAAAAATCTAGGGTAGATGAGGCAGAATAAGATTTTTAATATAAACTTATCATTTCAAGAGCTATAGTAGCTCCTGCTTTCCTTTCAAGGCACATCACAGTTCAGAGTCTGATTTACCTCCATCCTACACAGACCTGAAGGTCTCCTGAACACCCAGGGCATCACCACTTAATAACTACCTCATCTCCACCAAGGTGAGTGGTCCCATGCAATGCCTCTAACTTGTCACAGATGGGAGGCAGAATGAACTAAATTAAACCCAAAGCACGACATATTTCATGCTCCCTATGGTCCAAACTCCATAGTTGCCACACAGCAGCACAGTTGTAAACTCAGGAGTAGGAGCAATAAGGAGCATCCTTTGTGTTGTATGCTGTAGAGAGCTTCTACCATGAAAACAGAACCAAACAAAGACAACCAGAGGTTCAGGGACAGCATCACACATGGAAATTATGTCCTCCCACTCTCCTCTGAACAACCACCTGGTCTGGAAGTCTCCAACAGAGTAATCTGGGAGGAAAAGAAAGCTTTTCGAGCTAATTAGCTTGACTTGGGAACACAAATTCCCACTGATCTTGCTGTGAGAACACCAAACACCGACAAAGGCAGAGTGAGGAAAACGTAAAGCGAGACAGAACCATCTTTCCTGGTGTTTGCTGCTGCGAGGAAATTAGATAGGGCTGCTGGACCGCCTGCCCAACTGGCTTTACAAGAGCCATGGGGAGAAGGGATCACAGCAGAGCATTGCTATGCAACATGTAATCCCTGCTCACAACAATGGTCCGCTGCGAAGCTCAGACTAAGTGCCCCCGTCATGATCAGTCTCAGACATGCTGCAACACACAATTTCTCAGTGTTTTAGCTGAAACGCCGAGGACAGATTCCCATTCATTCCCAGCTGGGTCACGGGGCCCTGGCGGTGGTTTTCAGACAACTCTTGTCTGGGCAGCAGCAGTGGGAATTCCTCGGTTATGGCTCCGCTGTCGTCATGGCTGGTCTGCGGCTCCGACGCTTCCAACCATTCGCTATGGTTTGGGGCAGAGGAGGGAGCACTGAACCCTCCCCGGAGCCAGCCCATCCAGGGAAAAGCCTGCCCCCGGCTTGCCTTGCTTCAGTAAAGGGCTCTGGGATGCTTCTCCACAAATCAAATCCCTTCCACGCTCTGGACGCAGATCCCTCTTCAATTTAAATAGGCTTAGTCATTCTCTCAGCTCGAGTATTAATGTTTGTTTGGACAGCGGCCACGGTCCCCACACAACCAGAAGACCAGACTTGTCCCTTAACACTGGCCAATGCCATTGGCTGCATTAGAAGTTTTCCTTCCTTTTTCCTTCTATCTTGTAAAAAAAAAAAAAAAAAAAACTTCTTTTGAGCCTGTTCTCAACTTGTGGGTTTTTTTCAGGACAATTTTCCCTTTCCATTACCCTTCCTTCTTTACAAATATGAACACTCATATTTTAGTGGCATATGCATTAAAATGCAAACACTTCAGCATAGAACAACATAACCCTACTTAAAATTAAGAATTTTAGGAGTAATTCCCCCTCACACACACTTCAGTGTTTCTAACGTGGTTCACATGCTAAGAAAGCTCCACATAAACAACCAACTGCAATCACTTACAGGGCACAGCAAGCAATATTTTCCAGAGTTTGGATTTCCAGGCCTTACAAAGCTTTTGGCTGAGCCAATCTCAGCCTGAAGAGAGGGAAAAATCCAGAAAGCATTCCATATGCATTCCTACCTGTCAGGACCTGCAGCAATTAATACCAGTGGTGGCCCTGCAGACTGAGCTGTACATCAAGTTTAAGGCTCGTCTCAGGATGTTATTTGCTAGGCTTGGTTTGTACCTTGGTAAACATGTGATGCTGCATTTCTCACAGCAAACACATCCCTAAAAGAGTTGCTTAAAGGATGCATTATATCTCTTTTTTTCTTTCCATGCACCAGCTGTATTAAGCTCATATATTTGTCTCAAAAATAACAATTATGACGCACCTTGAAGGGCAGAAAAAAAACCCCATAGGTATTAACATTTAAATTCGCCTGGAATTCCACTGGAATCATGTTTACTGGGAGGAACTGGATGGGACTGGATGGTCAGTGCTTGTAAACACTGTCTCTGCAACAGGAGAGCAGGGTGCAAGTCCTGCCTTGCTACGCCTGTGGGTGACCTTTAGTGAGTCACTTAATCTTTCTGGGTCTCAATTTCCCCCACCCTGTAAAATGGAGATACAGAAATGAAGAGGGTGGTGTGCTCTGATAACATGTTATGTGATAGCTCATGAAGTTCCTCAGACAGATGATAGCTGGGCAAACATCTACCTGATATGGAGAGTCCGTCCCCAGCGCAGGAGGCACGCTCAGCCCTCCAGAGAGATCCCTGCCAGCACTGCCGGAGGGGGGAAAAGCCATTCCTTGCATGGAACTCCAAAATAAGCAAGCCAACAGCAAGGAAAAGTCCATGCACCTCCCACTATCCTCTCCAGAGCATCCCCTGTGGTTTCAGGTGTAACGTGTTTCAGGCATCAGGTGTCTTTGGATGGGTCTGGACTGGAATCCCACAGCGACAAGGTTGACAAGGATCGTGGCAGGGGGTTGGAATGACATGATCTGTAAAGCCTCTTCCAAAGCCTCTTCCAACCCAAACCGCTCCAAGATCTTACAATCCTTCAGAAAGGTGCCCAGAGTCTGCACAGCCCAAAACATGTTGTGCAACAACAATTAAGCCTCATGAAGGGAACCAGTTTCAAAGCAGGACATTGCTGAAAGAGAGACCCTTTTTTTGGGGGGAAAGACTTCTTTTATTCTCCATTTCTGCCCTTCCCTAGTTTTGCACTACACACTTTTGGCTCTCACAAGGGTCCTGAAGGCAAAGGGTTGTGTCCCTCTTTCTGGAAGGAAAAAGGTAAAAGGGAATGAGAACAGGATAATTCTTTTTTTTCCTTGGGTAACAGCAGCCCCCTTTAATAGTGCCCCTTGGATCTGTAAGACATGCTTGACCAGACATACCTCTGGAAGAGGTCAGCACTCCTGGGATTAAGAAACTTAGCAACGCTCCAGAGAGGGAGTTGGAAAGTCATGTTTAATGATACTTTGCTGAGAAACTGGGCAAATTTAATTAAAACATCACTTACTCAAGCCCAGTGGAACTAATTGAGTGCTCTAATATTCCGACTTTTCATTAATGGGTTACAAAAGAGGGCTGCACTTGTGTGTGCAAGGGGGGAAGAGGGGGGAGGACATAGAGAAGATGAGAGCCTTAGCAAGGCTGCCTGTTCTTCTTTTAATATCACTAAAACTCCATTGCTGCCAATGGAGCTTTAATACAGCTGACTTCTCTCACCACCAGCACCCCCAGCCCCTCAGCACACACAAACATCTCCCCCCAGCACACACCCCTCTCCACCCAAGACCCCCTCGCAAAGAATGGCTGAATGGGAAAGAGTAGATTTGGCAAAGCAAGGGAAATTGCTTTTTTAATAAGTGGTCTATTCAGAGCTCCTACTTTTCAATAAAGAGAAGGCTGGAGAAGTCCTGGTCTAATTACCTCATCCTCACACTAGACAAGCTCGCCCTTTCATTAACCACTGAGGTCATATCATATAACTTGGTGAGCCATCACGGACACAACATGTTCAGTGATTAGTTCATTGGTGGCAGCAAAATTACAGCCGGCCCATCAAGGTTGTAAAAAGGCAGAAGTAAAAATCATAATTAAATGAGAACGTCTACCCAGAGGCACTAAAACTAGGCGGGATGGGATAATGTCACCCTCACAGAAACACACGGATTGTTTGCTGCTGTGACACCATGGAGAAACTGCTGTGTTGACCAGAAGGGTAGAGGGTTGGTTGCCAAATTACTCACTTAAGCACAGGTCCTTTTTTCGCTGGGTCTCAAGGGGCTGTTTGTATGTTTTGCCATGGTTGGGAGTAATTAGATGGGAAAAATGACATGTTAAGAGTCAGTGAGAGACCACCAAGCTCGTGCTGTATCTTTAACAGATATTCCTCCACTCCCTCAGTGAACACACACATGCACGTCCAGCCACACACTCCAAGGACTCCAGTTCAGTTCCAAAATGGCACAAATCAAGGCCATGTGCGCTCCTATATTGCCTTTGATCAAACCCATATGAGTTATTGTTCAAACAGCCAAACTAGGTTAGTTCAAAGTGCTTTCAGACTGCTGCAGTCACTGGGTTAGCAAATCCTACACTCAACGGCTGGAATGTCTGTATGGCAGAAGTTGATGAGCAGCTTCTTTTGAAGACAGGCAAGCAGGGAAAACATGCTGAGAATCATATTTAACCCACTACCTTCCTCAAGGAAAACATCAATAAATGCAACAAGGAATATGGTAGTGCCTGCTGAGCAGCTTCATCCTCCAAAACTGCCCTCGCAGTGGGACCAGGAGGAAGGACACAGATGGAACCTGGTATTAATCTACACCTAAGTGCAAGCAATGTCAAAGACAATCCATCACCCACACCAAGAAGGTCAATGCTCAAGCTTCAAATCATTTTCAATTTTGGAATCTGAATTGAGCCCTACAAGTTTTGACCTTGCAGCTACGAAGCCAGCCTGGGTCCTCACCTCTGATCATCTTAATGACACCATATTGTGTCGTTAATTATTAAACTCACTGCTTTGGGTCCACATACACCAACTGTATAGATGCATGTTCTCCTGATCCTGAACCACCAACCTCCTAAAAGCTTCCTTCTCCATGTGAAATCCCTTTGTTCTGTGCCTGGTTTCATGGTGGTGGTGTGAATCTGGTGCTTGGCTTGTCTTCCAATCTGACCATGGCACAATTATTCCAGGAGCACCAACAGAGAAACCATTTCAACTGCTGCTGCAAAGGGACAAGGGAAGCTATCAGACAGCAACACCAACTCGACAGACACATCGGGGGGGGGACGAAAATAGGAACACTGGATCACTGACCCGCAGCAAAGGTCTTTGACTTGGATTGCCATGAGGGCTCTCGGTGTCTGGACACCCGTCACAACTGTTACTCAGCTGTTTAGCTGCAGATATTACCCTCGTGCTTCGAAACCACTGCCAGTGACCAGAGCCTGACTGTACCAAAAAAACGGGAGGCAGAGGATGCTGGAGAGTCCTGCATCTTCCCCTGGGAACTAACTCACACTGGGATCAGGACAAGGAAGGGAAGGAAGAACGGGAAGAGTCAACCCCTCCGGCTCATCCTTGGAGTTCTTTTAGCTCACGGTCACATAGTGTAGAGGACAGATGATAATCAAGGACACCAAACCTAAATCCATGACTGCTCTCAGCCATGTAGGCATCCTGACTGCAGATACTGGGACTGGGAACACTGGGAGTTGGGTGAAATCCATCGGGCAAGTTTTTCAGCCCCGCCACTGCTGGTAGATATTCATGGAGTTACAAGAACTTGCCAATGGCATCGAAACCCACAGCCTTGCAGGTTTTGATGAGACTGTATTATTTATCTCTGGGATGGGAGTAGGGCCAGGACATCTCACAGCAACATCCAGCATGAAATTACAGCTTCCACGGATCACCTTCTCCATTGTCAATGCCATCTGCCACGCAGCCAACTCCAAAGGGATGGGACAGGCCCTCAGGAGCAACCAACCACAAGGACTGCAACAAATTTCATCATCCTGCAAAGCCTGTTTCACACGTCAAAGAGCTGCAACAGGAGTTCAGAGACACTGAGCCCTTTAATCCAGAGCAGAAAAGCTGTCAGCCAAAACCAGACACCAGCTAAATCCAGGATGTTTCTAATCCTGATCTCAGCACTGTCTAGGAGCATCTGGTGCTGGGGAGAGGGGCAGACTTTCTGCTGGCCAGCCCTCACTGGTGGCATTCCCCGGTGACCCAACTCTGTTGCGAGGAATGACATTTTATACATACACACAGGAACAACTGAGCTGGGGTGGCCATTCCTAGAATGCACAACTGGCTGGGCTGCATTTGCCTGGGAAACTGGAGACCCAGGTCCCCCATCCCAGCCCCAACCCTGCATCCAATCACACAGACAATAACAAGGCTCGAAGGCTATTTCTGGCCTTACAGTATGTCTCCCTTCGAGGTTGGTGCAATGAAACACTGATCCTAAGCACCTGTGCTGGCCAATCTGGGGGATTTTCATGTTTGGGCAACTCTAGGTACAGCCAAGCACATTGTGGGAGAAGGTGGAAAGCCCCTTCCTCTCCCCCTTTGCTGGGATGACCCAGCAATTGCAGCCACTTTGTCCTTTACATCAGTCATAGAACCTCCTGAGCTGGAAGGATCACTGAGTCCACCCCCAAGAAATCACACCAGGTGTCTGAGAGCATTGTCCAAATGCTTCTTGAGCTCTGGCATTCCTGCAGGGAGGTGCCACGGGAAGAGCAAGGCATAAAGAGGAGGAAGTCCTCCAGCAGAGAGATGATAAGGATGGGAAAAGAAACAGGGGACTCCACACCCAAGCACTGTCATCTGCAAACCCATCAACTCTGGGAGACATGAAAGGTTTCTGCCCAAAAACAAAGCTGAAGAGACTTTCAGGTCTGAGGTCAGTCAGAAATTAATCTCTCCACCATGATTCTCTGCCAGGTTCTCCAGCCAGTTTTAAAGAAACCTGGCTGAGGAGATGCTGTACTATCCATGCCCTCCTGATCTGCTGCAAGAAGAGCATCCCCCAAGCTGTGTTGTGGCAGTGTAAATCCCTTCCTCTGTGTCCTACCTCACGTAAGCCTGAAGAACCTGCCTTTCCATTCCTTTGTAATATAATCACTGTTTTCCTTGTGGAAAACCAGCAATCTTTATCCCTACCTCCTATTTCCTAGACCTGGACAGTCCCATTTCTTTCCCTTCAGTCTCTCTCCAAGAGTTTTGCACAACTCTCGAGGAACAGTGACAAAACCAGGGCACAGTCCCACAAGTGAGACTTCACCCTTGCAGAAGAAGGATCAGCCCATGCCTTCTGCATCCCCACACCCAAATTCACCCCCTTCTTGCCCCCCACAACGGCGCAGACCCCAACCCCGAGCAGCCCGCGACGCACCTTCATGCCCACAAGGTTGTTGTGGAAGTCCACCCTGGCTCGCAGGTCCTTGTTGGGCTTCCTCCCCAGGAACTCCTTGACGAACTTGTTGCTGTACTTGAGGTTGTCCCCGCAGCCTCCCCACTGCCAGGCCTCCCTGTTCTCCAGGTCGGGCGCCTCGTCGCACGTGCATCGCTCCATCCTGCCCGCGCTGCACGCCTTGGCCATGGCGTGGGTGAGCCCGGCTGAGGAGATGGCATAAAGGAATGCAGTCTCCTTAAAACCTGCAGGAGGGAGGAGGGAGAGGCGTTAGGGGCAGCTAGAGCAAGGGTTAAAGAAAGATAAAAAAACCCAGGAGGGAGTGGAGGCAAAACGCACCGCGAGAAGAGCTGGAGTTGTGTCACAGAATCATAGGATGGGATCACGGTGTCCCACCTGGTGCCACCTCCCTGCTCCAGTAGGGCCATCCCAGAGCACATGGATTGTGTCTAGACAGGTCTGGAATATCCCCAGTGAGGAGACTCCACACCCTCTCTGGTCTCTGTTCAGTGCTGGGTCACTGCACAGCAAAGAAATCCTTCCCCCTGTCCAGGTGGACCTTCCTGAGCACCAGTTCCTGCTCGTTCCTCTTGTGCCATGGCTGGGCACCACCAAGCAGAGCCTGGTCCATCCTCTGACACCCTCATAGCACGTCAAGCTCTCAGCACATCACTGATGGTGAAGAGGACACAGTGGAGGGCAAGGAATGATGGGCAGAGGTGGCACAAGCAGGATTAAAGAATGCAAAAATAAAACCTGGCCAGCTCTGTGGTTGTCACTCTGGGGACAGTTTTGGGCCTGGAAACAGAGTTGAGCAAGATTTGCCCCATCCCTGGAAGTGTCCAAGGCCAGGCTGGATGGGGCTTGGAGCAACTTGGTCTCGTGGAAGGTGTCCTTGCCCATGAAAGGGGAGGTGGGACTAGATGTACTTTAAGGTCCCCTCAAAGCCAAACCATTCCATGAGGGGTTGGACAGGCCATTGGACAGTACTGCTACCAAGGGGTCACCAAACAGCAGCAACTCAGCAGACTTCCAGTCTGGTGGTTGGGGTAGGAACCATGAGTGCTCCTTTTTCCTTCCTCTAACCCTGAAATAAAGTCATTGGGTCCTGCTCCAGTCCCACAGGA
This sequence comes from Anabacerthia variegaticeps, assembly GCA_035583185.1. Taxonomy (NCBI): domain Eukaryota; kingdom Metazoa; phylum Chordata; class Aves; order Passeriformes; family Furnariidae; genus Anabacerthia; species Anabacerthia variegaticeps. Next base: position 1,547,641 of record JAWWEW010000078.1, read on the forward strand.
GGCACCTGAGGGCTGGGACCCCAACACAGCACCTCAAAAAGCAGTTTACACCTCAAACCTTCCCTGCACCACCCCGTTTTTTACACCTCCACACTCACCTGCTGCAGGGATGTGACAGCATCCACTCCCCTCCACAGTTCAGCTGACACTCAGAGAGACCCCCCATTTCAACCCACTTTATAGAAGGCAGAAATAAAAAGCAAACCTGCCAGTATTTATAGCTGCCCATTCTCCGGCCATGGAAGCCGTAAACGACTGAATATTTGAGATGCAATTCCAGAACAGCTTTGGATGGGGCTCAAGAAATCCCCCACTCAAAAATAACACAAGTGGATGGTGACAGTAGTGGATATATCTGTAAGCTGGTGTGTCAACCAAGGACATGCAGAGACACTGCCAGGTCATTTTTGGAACTGTTCCTTGGGAGGTTCATGATAGTCCAAGCAAGCCCATGAGGCACTACCTGGCCCAATCCCAGAGCCTGCCTTCCCAAAACACTCCCAGGTGCATAAGGACTGATGAAAATCCAGCCCAGGAGACTGAGGGTTGGTCCTCCCATGGGTTGTGACTCAAACCAGACTGTGGTAGGAAATGTGAGGAAAAGGTTCCTACTCTTCTTTTCTTTTTCACCTGGAAAAGAAGAGCAGGAACCTTTTCCTCACTGGAAGGGAGATTAAAATAAAAATGCTCAACTCTGCACTCACTGAGGGCACTGTAAGGAATAGCCAGAGCTGAGAAACCAAATTCAGAGTTCTTCCATCTGTTTTTTCCCTGAAGTTAGACCATGTCCTCTGACACCCCAGAAACATCTCCAGCACTGCAAACACTCCCCCTGGATGTGGTGGGAGAATGCTTTATTTAATTAACACAACAACAGCTCACAGATACTGAACTCCTCAGGGCAGAAAATGCCTCCTAAGCAGCTTTCAGCCTTTGTAGGGTATTTTTTTTCTAGGTTACACCCTGAATCAGACTGCCCACATGCCTGTCAGAGGGATGCCACTTACTGAAGACAGATGTTCCCAAACCTCTGTGCCCCTGGATTGTAGAAGTGGCTTCTTGTCACTGCTGCAACTTGTGCTACAAAATGAAGAGGCACCAGTGCTCTAACAGAGAGTCCTCGATGCAAACCCTCCTCTGAAGGTCTGAGACACTGAAATCATGGAATACTTTGGGCTGGAAGGGACCTTTATGCCCATCTTGTTCCAACCCCTGTGTGGTGGGCAGGGCCACCTTTCTCTAGACCAGGTTGCTCCACACCCCACCCAACCTTGCCTCGAACACTTGAGTCACAGCAAACTGGCTGGATGTGGTTGGGTTTATCACTCAGCCCAGATCTACCACCTGCCTGAAGAGCTCCTCATCTGAAGCACTGGAGGGTTGTGAAATCTCAGCCGAGAGTCATTTCTGTGCAATCACACAGAAAGCCAGGAGAAATGCTTCATTTGCCAGGTTCTCCCCTTCCCTCAGCCTCCACCCATCAGCTTTGGCTCTGCCCTTCCCCTTCTCCACCCCTGAGAGCTCCACAAGCTCCCAGTGCCCATCACCACGGGTATCATCTCACCCACAGGCTGCTCCAGCGGCTTCCAACCAACTCCATGTGACATTTGGCTCCGGCCAGATCCAAAGCCATCTCTGCCACGCACTATTTGATTGCACCAAGATATTTTGTAACAAGATAATGAGCTTTAAATCAATGCAGGCATTCTAAGCCCCGGTGCACTGACAGTCTGCCGGCCACAGCTATCCAGTTTCAGCCATCTCCAAAATTGTTTGCGAGGATCCAAAGAGGATAACAAGTCCCTTAGACAATCCCCTGTTATTTTAAGAAACGGGCTGCATCAGCCCAAGTTGCAAACCAGCAGCCAGGCTGTTCTGGTGACCGAGTTTAAAAGCAGAGGGAGAAAGGTTTAAGTGAAAAAAGTGGTTTGGTGGGATTTTTTTTTCCCTGTTTTTTTTTTCCCCCTCTCTCTCTCTTCCCCCAAGAAGCTGCAATGGTCCTGGAGGAGAGGAAACAAGCCCACACCGAATAGCTGTGTCTGAGAGGGTGATCCATGTGCCTCTTTGCCCTGGGGTATCACTTGCTGCAATGCTGAACCAGGAACCAGCAGCTCCTGGAGAGGAGGGGAAAGATTTACAGGGCGCTGTGTTACTCCATAGGAACCCTCTGTGAAGGATTTACAGCGCTGGTGGAGGGCAGGGATGTTGCAGGGATATAAAACATGCAAGAATGAGACAGCAGGCAGAGCCTTGCAGCCCCCAGGGCTGTCATTTATTACACGGGTCCCTGACAAGGGGTGGGATGGGGTGGGGGGTCCCTGATGGTGTTTTGAGGCAGCTCAACTTCGGGCTGCTCCAAAAAATCCCCCCTGTCCAGGGCTGCCCAGGGGACAGGCCATCTGAAGGAACAAGCTGTGGCCTCCAGGTGTCAGCATGAGAAAGTGCTTGGCTTTCCCAAGGCGCCACTAATCCAGGGACTCCTCTGGCATGCAGGGATATTTTTAAACGTCTTGCAGCTCTGGCTGGACCTCTTGGGTTTCATAAGGACTTTCCTTGTTTCCACCACTCAGTGACAGTGCATTAGTTAAGCCCTGGCGCTTCTGAGTTACTCCTCCTCACTAATTAGAGAGGGAGGGAGCCCTGCAAACCTCTGCTCTTATCTTTAAAGACACCAGACCCTGGGTTTCTACATCCAGGTCCATCTCTGAGTGGGACTTTCTGGAAGGCACTAGAACCCTGAAGAACAGTGCATGGACTCTGTAAAATGGTCCTGCAGGCTGGGAATAACTGGATTTACTGGGAGGGTGGGAGAAACTGGACTGCATGAGATAAAGAGGAAAGAGATAAAAGTACCGCCTGACCCTCCAATATTCAGAGGATCATCTCCATCTGAACTGAATCTAGGAAGAGGTGTGGGAATTATCCTGAACTCACATCCAAGAGCTTTTCCTTGGGTAGATCAGTAACAGGACACAAACACCTGAAGGATTTGCCCTGTACTATGACATGGCTCACCTTGCCCTCTCCAACAGGACAGCACAGAACAGCCTGGTTTGCATTTTCTCAACTCCTTTTCCTGACAGACTGCCATAAGAAACGGGAAAAATAAATAGGAGAAGTAAATAAATTAGGGGAAAAGAGGGAGGCAAGAAGAGAGGGGAGGGATGAAAAGAGAGGGGAGGCAAGAAAAGAAAGGTGAGGCAAGGGAAAAAGAGAAGGCAAGAAGAAAATGAGGCAAGAGAGGGGAGGCAAGAAATAAAAAGAAGGGAAGCGAGGAAAAAAGAGGGGAGGCAAGAGGGGACAGCTTTGGGAGCTTCAAAACCCTCCTCTCCAGCAACAGCTCAGCTTCCAGCAGCAATGAGGAGCAAACAGAGCTGCTGGCTGAAAACACACACATAGAGCCACCTCCAGCCTCCAAGGAGAGGAGCCAATGGCCAGCAGAAGGGAGAAGCACCTCAGTGAGCCCCATCAGCACATCCTCTGCCTGCTGTGCTCATCATGGAGGAGCTGGGGCTCTTTTGGGACCTCTGGGGAGGCAGCAGGGGACACCCCAAAGGGGATGAGGGGTTCAGGGGGTGCCAACACCCCAATATACCCATCCCACTGACCTCTCTTGAGCAGGCTGGCGCGGTATCGACCCTCGAGGGTGCAGTTCCAGCGCTCGAAGCGGAACTGGTACTGGCACTCGAGGGCGCTCATGCTGATGGCCTCCATCAGCGTCTCGGCCACGCCGGGGTCCCGCCGGCACATCCTGCGCTGCTTCTTCTCCAGCTTCAGGCGGTCACACACCTTGTAGTGGGCCTTGGCCGCGGCTTCCTCCATTTCTGAGGTCAGAGGGAGGATGGTCAGGGGCTCATTCCCTGTCAGCCTGCAAAGAAACACAGAGGGGCACAGCGGTGAGGGAAGGAGCTTTAGGGAGAAATCTTTAACTGAGAGGAAGTTTTAGGAGGGAATTCTTTACTCAGAGGGTGGTGAAGCACTGGTTGAGCCAGAGGAGCTCTGGTTGCCCCATCCCTGGAAGTGTCCAAGGCCAGGTTGGACAGGGCATGGAGTAACCTGGGATAGTGAGTGGTATCTCCACCCATGGCAAGGGGTTGGATCCAGAGGGTCTTTAAGGTCATTCCAACCCAAAGCACCCTGTGATTCTGTGAAATACACGGTACGAATGGAGTCAGTGGCGGGATCAGGATCTCCTGGGTGAGCACCAGTGTGGGCTTGATGTTTGGGCAAATTTATTTTACAGGGAGGCTCCTCACAGTGTGTGTGCAACGTGGGAGCAGGATTTGGATTTGTGTTCCCAAACAAGCTCTCACAGAGCTTGTTTGGACAGAAACCCTTGGCCATCTCCACCACAAGACTGTGTTTAAACTGAAACTGGAAAGAAATAATATAAGACTGCTAATTGCAAAAATACATGAGCACTGCTGTCACCATCCTGTGCATAAACAAAACAAAAAAAAAAATCATTTTGGCACATCAAGCAGAGCCAGAAACCAGCTTGGGAAGGGGTAGATGATGATTTGCCCCACTAAACCCCAAGAGACACGTTGAGGAAGCACATAAAGCCACCCTGCCCTCAGCAGAAGAGATCCTGACATAAAACCCAGTGAGCCACAGCCTGAGGTTTGAGAGCAGGAAACGCTTTCCAGGAGATACTGCCAAAAGCTTTTACAAGACAGAACAAGCTCAAATCCCTTAAAAAACGACCTGAAGAAGTTCGTGTCCCATTGCCTTCTCCCCTCCCTCCTCCCAGCACAAGGTCCTTGACTCTACAATGTGCAACAAAAGCCACAGCGAACTGTTCCCGGTGTCAAGTGACGAGCTGCTGGAAAAGGACCAGCCTGGCATGGGCCCCAGGGAGCAGAGAGGCTGCAGGAACATCTGCTGGGCTCAGCAGAGCTGTGTTGGCCAGCCTGGCTGTACCCCACTCTCCTGGCTCTGCCCTGTCCCGGCCACGTGCCAGTCCAGGCAGTCAATGGGAATCACTAGGAAGAGTTTGGGAGGACCTGAGCACACACTCCCTGGCCAAAAAGGGAGAATGGCTTCAATCTGGCATTGGAAACATGCTGGAAATTGCAATCCTGAAGAGGGGAGCACGGGGATGGGTCACACAGCCTTGGACATCTCCCCTGCTGCAGGTCCACCAGGGAAAACGGGAAGAGGAGAACACACTCACCCCCTTTGCTGGACACAGATGGGTCCTGGAAACCCTTTAAAGCCCCACCTGTCCCACAGGAGCAGGGATTTGTTGTTTTGAAGGAGTATTCCTCTCCAATCAGTGGGATGCATCCCGCCAGGAGCACAGTTCCTGAGGGCAGGCAGCTCGGATGCTTTAAATCCCAAACCTCAGGGCACAAATGGGCACGAAATCCTGAGCTGAGTCCCAGGCAGCAGCATCCAGAACAGACCCAATCACTGCTGATGAATTGGTGAGATGATTTAACATCAGACATCTAAGAAAAAATGGGCTGAGGTGGGATTTTTAGGAGAACAAAGATGGGCAGGAAAATGCTCTCCTTCAGTTCCCCTTCCAAAGTATTAAGATCTGCAGTGATAAAAATCCATTGGAAACATGGAAAACTGGTGCAACCCGGTGTAAATTCGCCAAAAATTAGGTTTTCCCCAAATTCTCCTCCCCCAAAATGAGAAGAAAAAAAAAATCTAAAAGACCAAATAGCATTTGAAGCATAAATGTTAAACCTTTCATTTTTGGTCTATCTTAACAGGGGCAGTGTGGACTTGGTCACAGGGGACATGACGCAGTCCTGGAGCTCCCAGAAGGCTCATTCATGAGGAAGGTGCCTTAGTCTGAGCTTCACAGGAGTAAAGACCTGTAACAAAATCTCCAGGACAGTCATTCCTGGCCTTCATGACACTCTGAAGGTTCATTCCTGCGAGCTTCCATGGTTGGCACGAGAGATCCTCAGCTGGCAAAGGAGAGAGAGGGAGGCAAAGCATTCCTGACAGCTCTCCCTTCCCATTTCACCTTTCCATCTGAGCAGGTGCAGAGGGGCTGGAAAAGACACGCTCCAAGTATCACAGTGAGGAGGGATACAGGAATTGATCCTACAGCCAAGATTCCTGCACAGCAACTGGTGATTTCAAATCCCCACCTTCCCCCTGAGCTTGTTGGTTTGGAGATACTTCAAATTATGGTTTCTCACAGGTCAGCCTCCCAAAACTTGCTGAGAGCACAGCCTGGTTGCACGTGCCTCCAATAAAAGTCAGCTAAACAGGAACAAAATAAAGATCCAGGGATAGGGAGGTGGTAGAAAATAGGGTTCATGGTGCCACAGCACTCCCACAGCTGGTGGAAGAACAAGCCATGCAACACATGGTATGGGCAGAGATCCATCCATCACTGCCTGGATTGGTGCTCAGAAGCTCCCCTAGAACAAGACAAGGAGGAAATTTAGGGGGGAAAAAAGGGCTTTTCCCATCCAACAAGCCACAAAACTCTTCCAAGAGAAGACCTCCACAAGCAGAAGCCACACACATTTTCCCTCCCCAGCACTGGATGGGTGGCCAAGGGATGATGCAGCAGCCCCAGAACCCTGGACAAAGGGGCGAGGTGGCACTTTCCAGAGCATGGCATCAACACCCTAGCACAGGCAGGGCCAGGGAGCTCCACCTGACACGCTGCCTCGGAGCTCCTGCTGCACGGAACCTTCCTAATCCCATAAAGCCCTTTTATGCAACCCAGGCTGAGTGAGGTCCTGTGAGGCAACCGTGTCAGTCGGACGCTTTCTCAGCTCCTCACAAAGACCGAGCTGTTCTGGCCAAGGAAGTTTTTCAGGGGAGGGTGTGTTTTTATTCTTTGGTTTTGTTGGTTTTTTCTTACACACCCAATCCACAAGTGTTGGGATCGAACTGCCAGCCAGGACCCTGGGATTGTGTTGTTTTGCATCAAGAGGGGGCTGAGTGTGAGGTGAAGTGGTCACCTTCTAGTGGAAGGTGTCCCTGCCCATGGCAGGGCGGTTGGAACTGAGTCATCTTTAAGGTCCCTTCCACCCAAACCATTCTAAGATTCCACAAGATGGTGTGTTTGTCCTCTAGGAACCTGAAGAGAAGACCAAAGAGGTCACTGCACACAACCCAGGAAGCTTCAACTCTCTGCAAGTTAACTCTGGCCTCTCTGAGAGCAACATGAAGCTACAAAGCCAAGGGACAGGTTCTCAGTCAGGCTTTGACCTAATCTTGCCTGACTTCTTCTCCAAGTGACACACCTGCACCACCCAGACCTGAGGAAGGACCTGGCTGCCCTGTCCCATACCCAGCACACTGAAAGGAACCTTTGCAACATCATTTGAACTATTCCCCTTCCAGTTCCACTTGGCACCAGTCTGAAGGCAGGAAACCAGAAGGATCCCTGATGGAATCACCAGACCCATCCAGTTTGCACACATCCTACTGGTGCCATTCGGCTTCCTTGGTTGGGAACTTCACCTCAAACATTGCTAATTGCTTTGTTGGGTTTTTTTTCCTGGTGTACAGTGTCCAATCACCAGGAGTTGGGAGAGATCCCAAACTCAGCCCCTGCCAGTGTACAGCTCACACTGATAGCTGTGTGGCCAAGTTTTATCTGTGGCACCACGGAATGAGCCCTTCCAGACAGGCAACCCAAGACAGATCCTGCTTTCAGCTCATCTCAGAAGTCAAGAGTTTTTATTGCCTCATCAGCTCACACTTCCATCAGCGTCCCTGGATTTTCCCTTGTTTAAGTGGGGACTTTCCTGGTGGGAATTTAAGGGGGATGATCCAGAATTAAGGCACCTCCACAGACCTGTGAGTGCCCTCTCATTCCTGAAATTAATGATTCCGCAGCTCAAGGAGTCACACTGAGTTACACTGCACACCAGGACTAGATTATTATTATTATTATTATTTTTCACACCCAACAGCCTTCAGCTGCCCTCTCTCTCCCACCATCAGACTCCCACACTGTGAGGAAGCTTTCCTAAAATGACTTACCATGGTCCCCCATCCCACAAGAGCCAAGTGAATAATTGAAGTGTGAAAAGCCAGAAGTTCAACAAAAAAATTCTGAATGTCACAGTGAGCGATGAAGACTTGGTATTTGGAGTAAGAGCTGGCCAGTGAAGAATCAAGCATTTCGTTCTGCACTGTGCTGTTTGGGTTTTTAAGTGTTTATAGGTACAAGTGCTCACACTAACTCAACGTGCTCTGGAGGAAACCATCTCAAGGACATTCACCAGCTTCATTTCTGCTCTTCCCAGAGCTGTCAGAAGCCCTGGTAATCCCCCAAATCATTTAGTATCACAAGAAATTGTCTCCTCTTCTCTACTAAATAATTAATTCTTTATCTTCTTTCCACCCCTCAACGTCAGAACTAAGTTTTTTTGCTCCAAGACACTTTGTTCACCCCAACATTCAGGTACTTCTGACTATTCCTGCCTTGCTTAGACCACAAAACCTGGGGCCACTCAGGCCAGTTTCAAAATTCTCTGCCATTCTCTGAGCTACAAAGCCAAAGGTTTCCTATTCTGGCTAATTTATACACACTAAAAAAAAAAAAAAAAAATCACATATTTCCTTAAATCTTGTCATAAAAATAAGGCCATGGATTCTCCAAACCTCAGCAGGGATTTCTTGCCTTCCTCAATGACATCTCAACAAGTATTTAGCTCCTTCACAAAGACTGTCCTGTTGGAACTCTCCATTTCTTCAAGCTCAGCCCTTCCTCAGTTCAGTTTTCCACCCATCTCCTCTGGCAGGATCCTGGGTCATTGTGGGAATCAAAGGGATTGGCAGAAGGAAAAGTCCTTCTCCCAGCCTGAGGAGATCTAGACCATCCAGGGCTTTACAAGGCAGAGGTAAACAACCAACACTGCACCTAGAAATCCAATCCAGCTTTGCTAAAAGTCATCTATCCTGGCACTTTCCAGGCTTCCTCCCCTTATCATCATCCACTGATCCCTATATGTGTTAATTCTCTTCCTTCAAGACCATTCCCAACCAACCCTGTCTGGGCTCACCTCTCCTTTTTGATCTCCATGAACAATGGAGAGTTGTTGGAGACCAATAAGCAAAACAACTGGAAACTCCAGTAACAAAACCAGCTTTTCCCATCACAATTTTGTCCCAACTTCTGCTTTGATTCCTCTCAGCATCGTGGCCTTGCTTTAGATGGCAACCCATCAATACAGGAGTTTTCTCTGAGCATCTCATGATGGTCAAGCAGACATGAAAGGACCCTTCTACACACACCTACCAGGCTCCTGGGTCCTGCCAAGAGTTCTTTCCAGCATCCAGCAAAAAGGACAAGTAACAGCTGTTTCTAGGAGTAAGAAATTGCTGGTGCAAATCTCCAGCTCTTCCCTTTCCAACACAGCTTTCCTGGATGCTTCCAGCACTCACAGCAACCCCTCTGATCCCAAAGTTCTTCTCAGGCCCAGGTGTTACCACAGAGATGTGGGAGTTTCCCATTTTAGCCTTAGATGGAGTTCATACCAAAGCTGGAAGACCTTTCCCAGGCTGCTGAACACAGAGGTCCAAGAGTAAGTTCTCCTTGATTGAAGAGAGTGTTGGACCCCAACACCCCAAAAAAGGGGTTGCCACATCACTTCAGAAGGGAATTTTTTGTGGAGGGGCCAGACAAGGATGGTTTTCTCCCAGACACAGGACAGTTGTTACATGTCTAAATAAACCTCCATCCAATCTCCTGCCAAAACTCGCCCTCACCTTCTCCTCTACAAATGACCAAAAAGTTTGGCACATAACACATGAGGGCAAATAATTTCCTTCAACTGAAGGAAAAACATGCCAGTGAATGAGCAAGGAATATTACTCTGTTCAGAGCAGAAGGCTGGAGATGTCCCTGTCATGAGACCTCCCTGCACAAGATTTTTGGGATCAGTGTGCCAGGAGGAACAGCTGGTTTTGCACCTCAACAAAACACTTCATTCCCTCTGCATTTCCCACACATACAAAGCAGGAGACCTGCCCAGGTTATGAATTACTGTAATAAAAGGAAGGAATTGGCTTCCCTCCTGCCTCCCTTCCTCCAGTGAGGGGGGCACAAACAGTCAGAGAAGGGAATCAAATTTGGGTCTTTGAGTCCTTGTTGGTGAATCTGAACCACAAAGCTGAATGACCCCTCCTTTTTTCCCCCTCTCTCCTTACAACATACTTTCTTCAGGAAGTTTCTGGTCCAGCAGAGCAAAAGGCATTTTTATTTTAGGCAAACAGGTGCAGGAAGGAGATTCATCAGAAAATAAATGGCACAAGGGCAAACATCAGGACCAGCTCTCCAGGCATTTCCAACTTTCCCTGGCAATTCCTGTGCCTTGTGCTGAGCAGCACCAAACCACCCTCAGGAAACACTGATTTTTGGGGAGGAGCTTTTACCCAGGGCAGGCCACAGGTAGCTTGGCCCCAAGACCTAATTCCACTGGAACAATCCCCCTGGAACAACCCACTGTGTCCCTGAGCGAGCAGAGATGGAGAAAGGAGGCAGGGAGGGAAAGGCTGTTTCCTCTCCCCTTCATCCTCTCAAGAATGAAACAGCAATCAGTGAGATTTAAGAAGGATTTTCAACCCAACTTAAAACCAGCCTGTGCCAGTGGAATGCACGGGCCAGGCAGCAACAGGGGCTTTCACTCCTGATTTAAGATGGAATTAGCTTTGCCCTTGGCAGCCTGTGCCAGGAATCACCCCCCTTGCCCAGCTGGACAGCTCCTGGACCCCCACCCCACAACCCACCCCTGCTCCCTATCCAGCCAGTGCTTATTTTTATTGGATTTAATTTACTATTTTTTTTTTAAGCCTGACATGATTTCTTTTGGCCTGAGTCCCACTGGACCGTAGGCAACGTGTGGCTGTGAGTTTTGGGGCAGGGAAGTGGCTAAGTAGGAGCAATGTGATGGAAAATGAAGAAATAAACCCAGGGGAGAAAAATGAAAGGCTTGTTTTAACCCATTTAGCTCCAGGTAGGCTGGAGGGGGAAAAAAAAATAAGGGATTTTGTTTGTTTGATGCAAGTTGTTAGCTTTTTTTTTTAAACTGCTGAAAATGCTGCCACCTCAGCTCCCTGTTGCCGTGAAAAACAGCTCAGCTACAGCCCTGACATGGGCTTAGAGTAGTCCCTGCTCTCAGGCACACAATGGGATTCTTGGGGTTGTCCTGTGCAGGGCCAGGGCTTGGACTCCATGATCCTTGGGGGTCCCTTCCAGTTCAGGATATTCTGTGATTTAATCTAGAATTGGGTCTATCAGTTTTTCACAATGTGGAACAAAAGGGACTTTTCTACCTTGTAGAAAATAAACTTGATCATCCTTCCCCCTGCCTTCTTTTTGAATAGTTTTTGATGGGAGTGAGGATCAGGAGAGGACCACAAATGTTACAGATCACATGGGAAATAGAGCAAAAGAATTTCTAGCAGATTTTAAAGACAGGAGACCAAAGGAAACAGGTCAGATATTCAATGGCCTGATTTTCTTGCAGCAAAGTTGAGCCACATGCAAACTCTGTTTCATCTCCTCCTACCACAAAGCCCAAATTCCTAAAAGCCAAAAAAATCATCTGTTCTATAAACCTGCAGCAATAGCTTTGTTTTCCTGCTGCAAGCAAAGAAAATCCAAATTCATGGTCTTTCTCAGTAGCTTCCCTTGTCTAGGAAGAGTTGCACAAAGCAAAGGATATTTGGCATTTGAAATCTAAACAGAGGACCAGAAAAACCCATAAATGTTTGGTCCCTGTGATTTATTTTTTTTTCTGCACTGCTGCTGCTTTATATTTATTCCAGCAGGTTTAAAGAGAAGGAATCTGAAAGCACCACACATGGGGTAGTTTCCAGATCCCAAAACACCTCCTGTCCATCCTTCTGGCTCTCTGCAGATCAAGGTACTGCCATGAAGCCTACCCAAGGATCCACCCAAGGCTGGAAGCTCCACAGGGATCACTTCCCTCAGGGCACTGCAGGGATCAGACCTTTCAATTCAGACCAGGCACAGCATTAAAACAGCACAACTAAATGTTAGACAGTGAGAGCAGAGCCTTTTTTCCAACCAGCACCTCATTAAACTTCAAGGCTCATTGCCACCGGATGTTGTGAAGCCCAAAATGATGAACAGATTCCAGAAGGGATTAGACAAGTTCAGGAAAGGGAGGGTTCATCCAGATGGGTGATGAAACATGAGGGCTCAGGAAGCCTTTAAAGCACCGACTGCCAGGAGCGAGCAGGACACGTCAGGAGCCACATCACTCGTCCCACTTCTCCCTGGATCCCCCAGATGTCCATGCCTGGCTGGGCAAACCTTTGGTTTGACCCCATATGGCAGCTCTTGTGTTGTCCACACCTAAACAGGCACCTGCAAGACACACCTTGCTCTGGCTACAGCATTTAACCCACCTGCTCTCCAACCCTTGGGGTGACAGCGAGAACCAACCCACGGGTGTCAAGCACACACCACGCTGATACTTTAGCAATTGCACCCTTCCAGTACTTAAAGTGGCTTGTAAGAAAGAGGGAGAGGGACTTTTTATGTGGCATAGTGATAGGACAGAGGGGGGGAATAGCTTTAAACAGAAAGAGAAATTGAGATTAGATGTTATGAATAAATTCTTGGCTGTGAGGGTGGGCAGTCTCTAGCATAGGTTGCCCACAGGATGCCCCATCCCTGGAAGCATTCAAGGCCAGGTTGGATGGGGCTTGGAGCAACCTCCCAGCAATGCTTCCACGTCCCCAGCAAGCCTCCCACCCACGGCAGCCCTCGGCACGCCGGGATGTGGGAATGCCTGGCAGGGCCAGCCATGTGTCAGTGTCAGTCTCTCCCACCGCCCCTGCCAGGGAACGACCCCCCCTTCGGAATGAATCGCCCGCCTGTCTCCCCTCACACCTCAGCCAGCCCTTTTGTTCCATGCAGGAGATAAAGCCCCAGCAGGCACCATCCAGCAGGATTTGGCCTGCTCCTCTCCCTGCCCTGTGGGATAAATCCCTCCATCCCTCCCAAACACTGCCTGCCCTGTTCTCGGCAGATGCTGCAGCCTCAGAGCTGCCCTTGCCCAGACCACAGCCCCTGGCAGCCAGGGAAGGAGCTCCTTGGAGCCAACACAGCAGCCTCCTCACTGCCTGGACGTAGCCCTGTGCACACACACATGCTCAGGCAGCACAGCAGCAAAAGGGAAAACAAAGCTGACTGTCCAGACAACACAAATTAAATGAAAGAGGGAAGCACAGCGAGGGCAAAGAGCTCCTTGAGTTCATCGGCACAGGAAAGCAATGGGAGAAGGAGCTTCTTCCTCCTTCCCCTGATTTTCCACCCAGGACCTGGAGGTCCCAGCTGGAAGCAGAGAGTGGCTCCTTGTCAACTTCTGGATAGATGACAACTTCTAGAAACAAGCATGTGGATTCAGGCAGAAGTGTGGGGGGGTTTCACCTCCCCCTCCCCTCAAACCACGCTACCCTGCCCCTATTAGATATCGCAGGGAGGTCAGCTCGTGGAGGGTTTAGATGGTTGGGCGGGTTGACACATCATCTGATCTATTTTGGGAGCAGTTTACGGTTCTGCAATTCCTCCCCTGCACAGCAGCGATAGCTTTTCCACTCTAATGTCACATTATCCTCGGGGCAGGTTTAAAAACTAAACAGGTGAAAAAACAAACTTTCGGGGCGCTGGAGAGAGCAGGATGCACGAGAGACACCACGGTGATGGGATGGGAGAAGTTCGTCCTTGCTCTGAGCCCCAACAGAGGTTGTGGGAGTGAATTGGGAACACAGAGGTGGATCCCTTAGAGAACTCATCAGGGAGATACTCAAAGGCTTCTGCATGGGGGTTATCCCATGACTAAAGGTGTCTCTTGAATGCTTTTCTGAAGGAGCCCTGAGGTTCTACAAGACTTCAGTGGTCAGAGCTTCAGCTCAACAAACCAGCTCTGGCCAAGGTTTCAAACTCATCAGATAAGGACAAGCTACCAGGAGATTATGTTCTTGCTGCTGTATCCTAGAACAGGTTCCCATGAAGCCACCACCATCACAAACTACTGCCTTCTGCTGCAGAGTTAAGGGCACTGTGTGATCCTCCCTTCCCTACCATGAACATTGCTCTTTCCCTGGATCTCCCCCAGCACCCCAAAACACTCCTCCATCCCCACCACAAAGAGGAAAAAACCAAACAGCATGACCATCTGCCATCAGTCTCCTGCTGTTCATTCACAAAGACAGGCCCACACCACTCTAGGAACAGTGTCACTCTTCCTCAAAGGATTAAATCCATGCCCAGTTTTGTGGAAGGGAAGCAGATGCTCTCACAGTGGTTGATCACTGGTGATGAATGAATATTGAGAGCCAAGCTGCTCCTGACAGACCTGTGCTGCTGGCAGGACCCTCACTTACCTTTTGAAGGTGACCTGACTACAGAATATTGGCAAGCACCTAAGCCAGACCTGCCTTTTTAGTCAAAATATTATTATTATAGCCCTGGCAGAGCCACAGTTTTATTCTGTGAGTGCTGCTGAGCAGATGGGACTGCATTTCATCCATAAGAAAATGAAGTGATTTGTTTATAGGGACAGACAGTGACAGGACAAGGGGAAAGAGGTTTAAACTAAAAGAGGAGAGATTCTGATTAGGTTTCAGGAAGAAACCCTTCCCTGTGAGGGGGGGCAGGTCCTGGCACAGGTTGGGCAGAGAAGCTGTGGCTGCTCCATCCCTGGAAGTGTCCGAGGCCAGGTTGGAGCAACCCTGGATAGTGGAAGGTGTCCCTTCCCATGGAAGGGAGCTGGAACTAGATGGTCTTTAAGGTCCCTTCCAACCCCAATCATTCTGTGATCCCCCTCCAAATCAATGCATTTGTGCTCAGTAATTAAAAGGGAAATCCTTTATGCACTGTATTAAAGCAGCACGTGGGCCACACTCAACCAACCAGTCTTAAGGAAAGCATTTCCTTCCTGTATTGATCACCCATCCATCCACCCAACAAAGTGGCATTAAAAAGGCAGGGGGAGGACAACAAGCCAAGTATTATACATAGCAAATTCTGATTAGATTATGAAACTTTAAGAAGATCTTAACAAGTGGACAGTGTGCATTTTACATAATTAGCTTGTTACTTATAAATGCCTCCCATAGTGCCAATGGCAGATTTTCACCACCTAAAATAGCCTAAAGCTGCTGGATTCAAGAGCTCCTGCCATCCCAATTTAGATCAACTCAAACACAGAAACCACGAGGTGGTTTCGTTACACCAAGATTAAGGATTGAATTGGCCCTTGTGTGCCTGGATGTTGGAAGGGGTAGAAGATTACAGAGGGCAAAGACATATTATGTCACTCTGCACCTCGGCAGCCCAATCCTCCCTGAATGTGAAGGCTGTTCCTCACAGCATTCTGAGAGCCTTCAAGTTAGTTTTGGGGGGACAGAGCCTTGCTTTAAGGCTGGATGTAAAGATGCAGCCTTGTGGGATGCCACAGCTGCATCCATATTCATTTAGCAGAGATTATCCATTTAGCTGCTTCCCAGCACCATGAGACACATCCTTCATCCAGCTGGGGCTGTTTCACCTCAATTCCAAGAAGCAGCTCAGAGCAAGCCTTGAGTCACAACCACTGCCTAAAAAAGGTGACCTCAGAAGCAGCAAACCAGCTAAAGAAACCATTTGATTTGCAAGCTGTTCATGCCTGAGAAGAAGTCCCAACAAAACCAGAGCTGCACTGTTATCCCAGTGCCAATCCCTGCAATACCCTTTCCCAGTGCCTGCAGACAAGATAAAGGGAGAAACATTTTCAATTCTAAGTAAAGAAGTGCAAGAAAAGATGCTGGAAAGATCTTGAAAAACTCTCATGGGAAGAGGATCCACAGGCTTAGATTTATCTCAGCGTGCAAAGATCATCCAAAACACCAACAACTAATTTGTGCAAGTTCCCATTTTCTAAACCACCCACCAACAGCTCAGAAAACAAGCAGAGCAGGAAGACAGTCCTTAAATCAGGGGTTACCCCAACCAAATGATGCCCCATCTTCATATATTGAGAGACCAATAAACTGGCCTGGGTAATACTGAGTGTGTCCTTTCATAATGGCCATTGCCAAGGACTGAAGGGGAAAGTGGTGGCCACATGAAGTGAACAGTCCCAAGGAACTCCAGGGGAAAAAGGGAAAATACTTCTAGCACCTCCTGGGAGCCTTACAAGAGCTGGGGAGGGACTTTGGACAAGGGCATGGAGTGACAGGGCAAGGGGGAACAAACTGACAGAGAAAAGGTTCAGGGGAGATCTGAGGAAGAAATTCCTCCCTGGGAGGATGGGCAGACCCTGGCCCAGGTTGGGCAGAGAAGCTGTGGCTGCCCCTGGATCCCTGGAAGTGTCCAAGGCCAGGTTGGAGCAACCTGGGCTAGTGGGAGGTGTCCTTGCCCATGGCAGGGGGAGGAACTACATCTTTAAGGTCCTTTCCCACCCAAACCATTCTGGCCTTCTGTGATTTCCTTTTGTCTCAATAGTTTTACTCCTTAGACACCAAAAACATCATCAGATGCTCCCTCTCTTCAACAAACTTACATTACAGGGTATCTTTTCGTCTAGGAAGATTCCCAAATTACAGCTGAATGGAGGGCATGAGGCTTCAGGTGACTGTGAGAAACTATAGCAAGGCCAGAAGCTCCAAATGAGAGATATCCCACTAATCTACACATCTGGGAAGAAGCAAAGCCAACTGGTGCCCCTTTGCACGCAGAGTGTTGACCCAGGATGATATTCTGCCTTAAATTGTTTGTGTGGTCTGAAAATACAGGATCCATCTGCCAGTCCAGGGCCAGATGATCAGTTTTTCCCAGATTTAAAGGCATTTGCTTGACATCTCATTCGAAATAATTCTCAATAGCCCCAAACTCCTCCTGAATTCAGAACACTACAGAGTCCACCTCTGAAACAGATGAAGGGATTTGAAAGTTTGGTGTCTAAATTATTCCTTTGAGAACTAGAAGTGGAAGAGGCAAAAAGAACTAAATGGTTACAAACAAATGACCTGCATTTAGGGCTGGGAAACATCAGTATAAGTATGTGTATACAGTAGAAATCAATTCTATTTCCAAGGTTACGTGGCCACATTCTGCATGAGATATTCTTTTCCAGATTCCCATCTTGTGTTTATTCCCTCAGGACAACTAGAGGGAAAGGAGGCAGTGGAGCATGGGAGGAGCAAACTGATCTTATGAGCACCATTGTTGAGAATTAAAACTCATTCTCACGGGGCCACAACAGAAGGCAAATTGAGCGAAAAAGCTTTCACAGTTGGTCACAAGTCATTTGCAAACCTCATTTTCCAGTCTTTAGGTTCCCCCAGTGTGACAACCACGCGTGGGATGACCTAAAACAACTCTAATTACTCCAAAGGAATGAAAAGAAAGCTCCAGCATCAGAAGGGATGCCGTGGGTAAGTGGACTCTTGACAGCTTTCTCTGAGCTCTGTGTCTCAGACAGCATCTCAAAAACACCCCTGGCGACCCAAATGTGTTTTCCATTGAGTACACAAGGTGGATAATGTGTTCTAAATCAGCCTCGGGGCCAGGCAGTTAATGAGAACAGTCAAGAAATATTTAGTAATTGCCCCTTCACTGCGAGAGGTGAGGAACTTGCAGAACAAACCTTGCATGTGATCACGAGACCGAATTCCATCACAGCGCAGGCACAGAGGAGATGACTGAGGTCACTCCCACAGTTCACCTCTGGAGTTTCCCAAATTAAACTCTGAACCCTTATATTTAGCAATAATTGTGTTTTAAAAGGTATCTCCAGATACTTTCAGTGCTGGCATCAAACCACACTGTGTCTGGATTCACTTGCTGATGCGTTTCAGTAATTAGGGTCCATTTTTACATATATTTGTCAGCAATTTTGTTCAGCCCTACAATGAACAAGCAAATTCCAGGGACTCCAGCCTGTATTTGGAGCACCAGGGAAATCCTGTGGCATCTGTGACAATGCAAGTGGAATTTGTCCGATAAGGAAATGCTACAATATGAAAAAAAAAATCAAAAATAAAAATTAAAAGCCCCACATTGGGGCACATCCCACAAGCCAGGCAGCTTTGCTGCAAAGCTTCACAACCAACCTGAGCCTCCCTTTTCAACTCAGCCCTTCGTATCCCAACACGACCAGGAATAAAGAACACCCAGAACCCCTCTCGAACCACTCCATCAACAGATGTTCATTAGAGCTAATCACAACCAGAGCAGCTCCAGCCTGAAATGGAGTTTCCATCTGTCTTCAAAATGCATGTGGGCTCACTGCACAATTCCCACATCCCACCTCTTTCAGTGGGGCTGGAGACTGAGTCGTCATTCCCAGGATGATACAGGGCACAACCACGTGGGACCCACCAGAATTAGAACCAATAGGGTAAAACACTTTAAAAAAAATAAAATCAGGAGGATTTAGCTTCATTGCCAAGTGTCACAAAAGTGTTGAGCTACAGAATGAAATCTATAAAAAAAATATGAATAATGAGAGATGAGCAAGAATAAATTGATATTTCCAAGGAAAATAAAAATAACTTGCCCATTAATAAACCACTCGTGTAGATTTCCTCACCGTGGGGATAAGCAGGACCAGAGCTGCCCATTCAATACAAGATAACACCAAGATAATTCAGGGCAAAAGAAGCAAAAATGTGGCTGAACCCACCCATCTGTACCTTTCCTGCACCTTAATTTCACAGGAATTGTGTTTTCCCTTGAATCCTCTGGCAAAGCTTATTTGAAAGGAAAGATATGAACACGAATCGAAGGGAAATGATTAGGAAATTCAAGGAAGTTTTGAGTTTTAAGAGACCCACCCCAAGATGAGCTCTCTCCCTGGTTTCTTGTACAAACTGAACCAGAATTCCCAGCAAATTCAAGCAAATCACTGCACGGCCACGTTGCTGAGGCAGCAGCTGAAACCCAATAGCGCTGCGACGAAACTTGGCTACGTCCTTCTCTGGGCTTTTACGTCCTTCCCTGGTAGACAGGATCACATTCCCCATCCCTTTTCTTCCTCTGAGCTTGAGACTTTCCACTTGGCCCCGTGTCAAGAAAACTGTCCCACCCCCAGCCTTGGTGTCTCAGCCCTGCAAGAGCCTTCTGCCAAGCCCTCCCTGAGGTTACGGAGGCATCCAGCATCCCCTGACCTGCACCCCCAGGGGACACCATCCCACAAGTCTCACACCTCACTTCCTTGCAGCTCCACGAGCGGGGGTTCCAGCCCCGGAGGCTGAACCACAGGAACAAGAGTGGCAGGAGCTCACTCGCTCGGCCAGCTCCTGCTCCACCACAATCCCCAGAGTGCCATTTGTTTTCTCGGTGGTGGGGAAAGGAATCCCTGCAGTTTACCCCTCTCCAGCCCCAAAAGAGCAGTGGCTGAGAGTGCCCCAACAACATCTAAAACTCTCACATGCAGCTGGAGCAATAAAAAAAACACTGAAAGCAAAAATCATGAAAAGGCATTTTATAGCAAGGGAACAACTGGGAGACATTCCCTTTGTTGTTACAGCCTGACTAGCAGGTCTCAGGATGAAGGGAGCAAGAACAACCCATCCTAGCACATAATTAGTGCCATTTATCATCAAAAACATTCTTTGTATTCACTTCTTCCAACTGTGTCGAAGAGTTTAAGCAAGTCCTGAAGACTAGTCTTCTGAACTCATGACTTCCCACCCAGCTTCTCGCTGAGGGATGTCCACGTTAAGAGTCTCGACATTTCAATAACAAACTCTGATCTATTCTGGAGCTGTCAAGAAGCAAAGTGAACTTCAGCAAAGCAAATGGCAGCTTCAAGGAGGAAAGACCCAAACAACACAAAGATAAAAGGCAACCTTTCTACTGGAGCTCTGTAACAATTTCTTTGTGAAACAAAAGCATTCTTCACACTGGAATTTTCCTCCGAGGTAAAGAGGGCTTGCAACTAATTAAAAAAAAAAAAAAAGCCCTCCAAGTTTCCAAAGTATTTCAAGTGATAAAACCAAAGTTACAGCCTGAAAATAAATCATAACAGTAATATGCACACACTTGAGAGAAAAAAAAAAATATAAGAGATATAAACCTACACTGGAAAAATCTTACACTTCGCCCAGCCAAAATGCCAGTTGATACGTGTCACATTTGGGCACTCCAGGCAACGCTATCACAATGGCTAATACAGGCAGGCAGGGCTCCAAGACCCATGTCCAAAGCCCAAGAGGACACACAGATGCTCCCTGGAGCCTTAAGAGAACAGTGATGGCATCTCAGGCCTTTTGCTGAAGCTTTCACACACACTCTCAGCATCTCGAGCGGCGGCGCGAGGCAAAGCAAGGCTACGACCTTTCAGGCACCACGACCAGCTAATCCTTCCTGAAGGAGGGCCTCAGAAAACGTTTAGATTGAAGTATCCGTGAGATTAAGATGTTTATCCCTCCTCTATTCTGCACGGTTGTGATTGCAGTGTCTCCTGGCTGCGAGAGCTCGGGAGGACCAAGGGCCAAGAACGAAGGAGAGCGACCCGGGCAAAGGGAAAGGATAGCAACGCTAACAAATGCTCTGTGTATTTGCTGGAAACCTGTCACCAGCCTGCAGATAAAAGTGAAACAAATCAGGGGAGATTTTCCCCCAGATGGAAATACCTCGTGTGGCTGAGCTGACAGATCTGTTGGGAGCAACAAGAACTAAAAGCAAAATGTGAGGCTACGGGGAGTGAAACATTAAGACTTTCCAGGTGTTTGTGTCTGGATTCAGCCAGAAGTGCCATGAATGCCTTAAGGTCACCCCAGCCTATCAACAGCCCAAAGCTGTCTCAGCACAAATGCTAAGAAGGAGGTCAATTAACTCCTGCTCTGACTGGAGAAACTGTTCCAGCAACCACATGTAGAGATGAGGGTCTTCCCTTCTCCCATTTCAACCTGGATGGGTCTTTGGCACCAGAGTCCCCACAGGGGAACCTCACAGAGACACTCAAACCATAAAATACCCTGAGTCAGAAGGGACCCACAAGGATCAAGAGTCCAAGCCCTGGCCCTACACAGTCACCCCAACAATCCCACCCTGTCCCTGAGAGGATCATCCAAACCCTCCTGGAGCTCTGGCAGCCTTGGGGCCGTGCC
>JAWWEW010000078.1:1582327-1594556 GCA_035583185.1 Anabacerthia variegaticeps
GTGGGCAGGCCCTGGCACAGGTTGGGCAGAGAAGCTGTGGCTGCTCCATCCCTGGAAGTGTCCAAGGCCAGGCTGGAGCAACCTCACCTAGTGGAAATTCCATCCCTTTCCCATGGAGGGATGGAACTAGAGGGTCTTTAAGGTCCTTTCCAACCCAAACCATGCTATGATTCTCCAGGAGGCAACTACACCCAGCCTGCCAGCACAGTGGGTTAAGCAGATAGAAAAAATTCAAGAAAGCAGCAAAATTGACCACACTCAGCCTGGTCAGAAAGACTCAAACTAAGCAGCATCACAGTAGCTTCTCCATGCAGTCTCCCAGACCTTCCACTTCGCCTCCTCCCCCTTCCCAATCCCGAACCTAATTCAATTACCTGCCACCAAATGAGCCTCCAGGCGATTCTCATTACCCCTCGATAAAGCACAAGGCCTTTAATTATTAAACACTCATGGGCTTTTTGTGTTGGGGTTGTGGGGCTGGACTCCCTTTTATTGTTGTTAGCAGCTTCCAGAAAGCAAGTTAATCATTGACCAGTCCTTTCACCAGGAGAGCAGAGTCCTGTGGATTCCTGGTCCTGCATCACCAGGCTAAAGAACTGGACTCCTGCTTCACCAATTATACGTACAACATTCTCCTAACGAGCCATCTTCTCCCCCCAGGGTGTCATTTACAGCACTGGTGACCCCTGCAAATAAAAACTGGCAGTATTTGGGCACACAGGCTGTGACAGTTCTCACCATTAAGTCGAGCTCAGAGAGAAGCTGCCCCAGTGCCTTTCCAGGTGAGGGAAACTGAGGCACAAGGCAGTGGTTCCCAAGTCTCAAGCAACATGGTCAATCCAAAGCATATATAAGCCAAAAACAATACTAATCCCTATCTAAATTAAGTGTTGTTCCACCCTCTAAGTACACAGCAGGCAAGAGGAGCTTTCAGGTACTTCCCAGGCTGGCTTGGGAGAGATCCTGGTCCCCAGGGATGGAGATGCAGGTCTGGCAGACCTTACCTGCACACAGTTATTTTTCCAAGCATTCCTGGCTTTGTCACCACCCTTATGGCACTCCATCAAATCCAGTGCCACTTCCAAGCATCCACAAAGCAAATGCTGCTTCTGGGCACGGGGTTCCACATGGAAAAGGAATGGAGGTTAAACACTGCTTTGAACTGACCCAGAGAGGCCAACTTTGGGAGAGGCGCCAGCCAGGACTCGGAGCAGTCCCTACGTGACAACTCACCCAGCTCAAAAAAATACCAGGGAGAGGGGGGAACAAAACACACAATCCAACCCAGAGGCACACCCTTCCTAGGAAACCCTGAAAACCCCAGCACCTCAAAACCCACCTAAGAAGGGGCACCTAAGAAGAACACCCACTGCGTTCTGCCACCTAAGAAGGGGCAGAAGACAGCGAGGAGGGATGGCAGAGCCACGACACCAGCCCCAGGAGCTGCCTCGGCTCTCTCCAGCTGTGTTTGCCTGCGCTCCACATTCCTTGCCTCGCCACCCGAGCCCAGGTTTTGTTTTTTTGGGTTGCTCCGAGGACCAGCTGCTCCATCTCACACACGCCAGCGCCGAGCGGCGCGCCTGGAAAAGCCAGCGCGCTTGGCTTGGGAGCTCACGCGCCTTCATGTGGCCCCACACCACCATCCAGTGACAGGTACAGAAATCCTGGACATGCAGCAGTGTGTCCCATGGGCTGGGGAAAAAAAATAACCCCAGGCAGCAGAGCCCGTGGGCTTGCTTTTATTGGAGGTGACATTCAAGCTGACGCCACCCGCTCGTAGTGACAGGTCAGAAACTCACCCTTGTCAGGCAGCCAGAAGCACAGAATATGCTGAGCTGGAAGGGACCCACCAGGAGCAGAGTCCAACCCTCAGCCCTGCACAGGGCCATTCCTAAGAGTCACACCGTGTGCCCCAGAGGATCATCCAAAGGCTCCTGCAGCTCTGGCAGCCTTGGGGCTGTGCCCACTGCCCTGAGGAGCCTGCTCAGTGCCCACCACCCACCCCTTGAGTGACCACAGCCCCTGAACAGCCCTTCAAATCCAACACCCAGCTCATTTCCAAGCACTTCTAGTGAAATTGCACCCTGAGCCACAAGGTCTCCACCCAACACCATCTACAGCGTATAGCTATGTCTGTGGGCACCTATTCTGCACCTGCCAAAGGCAATAAAAACATATTGCACTTCCCACATTGAAATCCCCCTGTGTGCAGCAGAGGACCTGCTCTCACCAGGGGTGTGTTGGTAAATCAGGGCAGCCTATGCTTCCCCTCCCTGCCTGCCTCTCCCCCCCCTCCCGAGCATTTGAGGGTTCCTGTTGCCTGCGTGCAGTGCACAGATCAGTTACATTTATGAAGAACATTGCAATCTGTCAATATAAACACTGTGTAAGCAGGAGCCACTTGTAACATTACTACTGTCTTGACAAGTGCTTGCAGAGGGGGGCAGAGCCGCTCGGCTCCTTCTGCCGCCCAGGGAAAGCAGAGCAAATCCCAACACACTGGAAAGAAAGACTCCTTCAGCAAGAAAAACAAGGAAGGGGTGCATCAAAACTGGAGCAGACCCTAAATCAGGACACTCAGAAAGAAACGGAGGGGGTTTGATTTATGGCCCGGACAGGTTGTCACCTCAAATCCACAGATGAGGCAGCTCCTACAGGCTGCTTTCCCTTCCCACCGGCACACAGCAGGATTGGAGTTCCTCAGCCTCCCTGTCACCCCAGCATGGCTAATCTTGTCATCTGCCACTTCCAGAGCCCAGCAGAGCAAGACCCAACGCAATCCCCAGATGCCACTCTGGCATTTCCACCACCCCCAGCCACACTGGCGAGAGGAAAGGGAGGAGGGAGGGTACCCACACCCAGAGCCTGTAAGGCACAGTGGAAAGCAGAGCGGGGAGGAAAAGTGAAATGCAATGCTTTCTCAGGGATCCCGGCAGGCTGGGGCTGCTCCAAACTACCCCCACCAGCCAGTTGTAATGTGGTGCAAATTAGTTTTCAGACAGCCCAGCTGCAGAGGCGATGGCTGAGCAGAAAAGCTTCGGGAACTTTTGGAACAGCCAGTGCATCTCAACGCGCCGCTCTCGGCTGACACTTCTCTCAAGGCAATGCTTCCCCCTCTGGTGCAGGCTCAGCCTGGAACAGCCTCCTGCGTGTTCTCCTACCCCAAAATGCACCCATCTGAAATCCCGATGGGCAGCTCTAAATGCACAACAAGCCATCGGGACTGTGCTCAGTTCTGCAGACGTGGTTTTCTCCTCTTTAGCATCCAGAAGTTTCTTATCAGACGAGGCTGGGGAGCTGTAGCATCAGCACATCCCTGCAGCCGGTCTCTTCCAGCTGTTTTCCAGCAGTTAGGGCTGACTATAACCCCTAAAACCCATTCCTGAGCAGGTGCCTGCAGGTTCTCAGCTCTGCTCATGCTACACACCAGCATCACCTCAGGTCCTGCCCTTGCTTTCTATCAGCTCCAGATCAACCTGGCACCTGCTTCTCTCCTGCTCTGGGGAGGATATCAGCAACTCCCAGGCTGCCAGGTCATTCCAAAGCAAGGGAAAAACCTGTGCCTCCCTTCACCCTGGACAGTGAACCATTTCCTTCAGCACATCTCCTCACCAGGCAGCTTGGGGATGGAGCAAGGCAGCAGCCAGAGCCCCATCTGCACCAACATTACCTCACGCACACACACCAAACTCCGCTTCCAAAGGGCATTTATCACTCTCGGCTGCTTGTGCATCCCTCCAAGAACGCCTGAGCCAGACTTCCAGGGAAGCAGCAGCCTCCAGCCGTGGTATTCCCAGCCCAGCATCCCCTCCCGCTGTCTGGTTGCCCCTCGGGACAGCCACAGGCATAACTACATGCTGACACAATCTTGTTATCGTGTAACCATGCCCCATTTCTGTCCCCACTAATTCCCCACCAGGCCACGCATTTGGAGACACGGAATTCTTTCCCTGAAATAAGACATTGGGGATTTGGGGGGAAGGGATCATCCACAGCTGTCCCTATCCCCCTCCAGGCTGTGGAACGGAGCAGCCAAGCTGCAGCTACACCATGACATCTGTTTAACACAGTCTGTGCCCCACCACCTCCTCTCACAGGACACCCACAGCAGAGGGTCCAGCAGGCCACCAAGAGGTGTCAGAGACTTTAATGATGCCTCAGACTGGGAAGGAGCATCCCTTGCCCTGCTGTTGCATAAACTGAGCCCAATTCAGTATTTTAGCTCAGATGATGCATTCAGGTGTTTAGGAAAGACTCATTAAGAATAAATAGATGTGCTACTCTCCTGAAGCAGCTCCTCCATCGGAAGAAGGGTCAATATCAGCCTTCACAGGACACTTGCAGAGACACCGAGCTCTGCAGGGACATCCAGCTTTTTACCATGCAACATTGCCTTCCTTATCAATACACAGAAGCCCACAGTGAGGAGGGCTCAGCTCCTCCACACACACTTGTTATATCACACCAGGAATTATCAGGACCTGGGATCTGGGCTCTGGCTGCTCCCAGTGTCTCCAGCAGCTCAGCAAGTGCAGCCTCTGCTTGAGGCCTCTTGGAAGAACAAAGAGCAGATTAGCAGCAGATGCTGCTCCTTCGCTGTGGCTTTAAGCAGAGCTTGGGATGCTTTGCATAAGCAAACTCCACTGCACGCCACAGCAGCCCCGGAGCACTTGGAGTGCACATCTGGCTGGGTGCACATCTGGAATCTCCTATCCCCTCCTTACTGCCAGAGCCTCAAATCAGAAACAGCAGTTGCACCGAGACAGAGAATAACCCAAAGTGGTCAGGACAGACCCAGCAGTGGCTCAACATGTTCCGTCTTAAGTTAAAATCTCCACCAGGCAGGAGAGAAATCCCAGAAGGAACTGGAACGAGTTACCTGCTGTGCCTGAGCAGATACCAGCACTGCACAGATTAATAGGAGAGTTACAGCCAAGCTCCTTACAAACCCTGTCAGTCCCCAAGGCACAATTCCACTGCTCAGTGCCGGTGGTCTTCAGCAGACACATGAGCTAACGGGCTCAGTACAGCCCCCTGTGTGCTGCTGAGGGACAGGAGGGCTTTTCCTACAAACCTGCACACACAGGACAGGCTGTTTCCTCAGCAAACCAGCCCCAGCAGCAGGAAGTTAAATGGTTCTGGAGCTGGAAACACAAGATGTAAGTAGCGCTCTTTGGAAAACTCTGCCAGACCACAAGCAATGGACAAGCCTCAACACCAGGATTTGTTTTACTGGAAAGAAGGGGGGAAAACCTCAACTCTGCTAAAACATTCTCCAGGGCTGGTCCAGTGGCTCCTACCAGCGGTCACAACACAACATCCCAAAAAAGAAAAGAAAAAAAACAAGAAAAATCATAAAATAAAGGCAAGAATCACCATTCTTGAGCAGGCTTGCACCAAAACCTCTTACTCAGCTGCTCGCGTCCCACTCTCCTCGCAGACCGACAACGTTTTGGGGGCAGATAATTTTAAAATAAAGGGTAGGAGGCAGCGACACCCCAAAAAGCAGAGGGGGGTGCGCAGGGGGAAAGACGCGGGGAGGCGAAGCCCCGCAATGTGGGTGCGGGAGGCTCCGGAGGGGCGGGTTGCATTTGAGTGCCCCAGCTCAGAGCGGGGGGAAAGCGGGATGGAAGCGGGATAGGAGCGGGATAAGGGGTCGGGAGCGGATCCACCTGCGCGGCCGGGCCGGGGGCGCCCCCTGCCGGCCACACCCCGCCCCGCGCACAGGTGAGCGCCGGGATGCGGCCACCCCGCACCGGGGGGACCCCCGCGAACCGCAATGCCACGCACCCCTCCAATTAAACAAAAAGAAAACCCAAAAAAAACCCATAACATCACGGCCGGGGCGATGCCGGCACCCGCTCTGCCAGCACCTGGTGTCCAGGAGTGCGCTTGAATTGAGGGGAAATAAGTTTTTTTGGGGGGGCGCTGCCCCACGCGCGGGTCATCCCGTCGGGGAAAGGGGACGAGGGGAGCGGGGAAGGGGCACAGCCCGGAGAGCAGGGAGGGATCAGGCAGCTCCAAAGGGATTCGGGGCGGTGGGACGGCGATGGGGATAGCGATGGGGACGGCGATGGGGACAGCGCTGTCGCCCCTTTTCCTTCCCAGGGGCGCTGCTAGCGGGACGGGATGCCCCGCACGCAGCGAGGGAAGGAGCGCGGCAGCATCCCCACCTCGGGCAGGGCGCAAAGCCCCCTTTCGCGTTGAAATACAAAATAAAAATTAAAAAAAAAAAAATACGAGAAAAAAAAAGTAAAATAAAAGTTCAAATAGCGGCGGGTGGGAGGGGGGGACACCTACCCGAAGTAGGCGGCGGAGGGCCGCGGGGCGCAGGCGAGCAGCCCTAGGAGCGCGCAGGAGGAGAGCCATCCCAGCAGGACGTGTCCATCCAGCATCTTGCAGCGGCGCCGGAGCTGCTCATCTCGTTCTCCCCGCCGCGCCCGCTGCGGCCCCGCAGCCCGCCCCGCTTCTTATAGCGCGGCCGGCAGAGCGAGCCCGGGGCGGGCCGGGGGCGGGCCGGGTGCGGGGACACCCCCCGGGGGAGGGACGGACCGACGGACGGACGGGGAGCGGCGGCGGGGCGGGCAGAGAGCGCAGGGACGGGAGCGGGAGCGGGAGCGGGGGGATAGAGGGGAACCCGGGGGTGGGAGGGATGGAGAGGGATGGGGGTGAAAGGGAGGGGTGGGATAGGGGTGAGAGGGTGCGTGTGCTGCGGGGAGAGGGGTGGGCAGCAGTGCGAGCAAGGGCCAGGTGTGCAAGCGGTGGGTGTGCAAGGGGTTGGCATCTGGGCAAGGGATGGGAAGTCGTGCCAGGGATGAGTGTGCCAAGGATTGGTAGTTCAGTAAGGGATAGGAAGTCGTGCAAGGGTTGCATGTACAGGGAGTGGATGTGCCAAGGATGGGTGTGCCAGGACTTGGTAGCTGAGCAAGGGATGGGAAGTCGTGCAAGGGTTGCATGTACAAGGGGTGGATGTGCCGGGGATCAGTGTACCAGGGATGGGTATGCCAGGGACTGGCAGCTGGGCAAGGGATGGGAAGTCGTGCAAGGGCTGCATGTGCAAGGGGTGGATGTGCCAGGGCTGGGTGTGCCAGGGGTTGGCAGCTGGGCAAAGGATGGGAAGTCATGCAAGGGCTGGGTGTGCAAGGAGTGGGTGGTTGTGCAAGGATCAGGGCATTTGTGCAAGGGATGGGTGTGCCAGGGATGGGTAGTTGTGCAAGGGTCAAGGCATTCGTGCAAGGGGTGAATGTGCCAAGGATGATAGTTGTGCAAGGGAGGGATGTGCCAGGGATGGGTAGTTGTGCACGGGCCAGATATGAGAGGGATGGACGTGCCACACTTGGGCATCTGAACAAGGGCTGGGCAGTCGTGAAAGGGCTGTGTGTGCAAGGCCTGGACATGCCAGGGGTGAGCAGCTGTGCAAGGATCAGGCAGTTGTGTGAGGGTTGGGTGTGCAAGGGGTGAGTGTGCCAGGGATTGGCAGCTGGGCAAGGGCCAGGTGTGCAAGAGGTGGAAGTGTCAGGGCAAGGCAGTTGTGCAAGGGTCAGGTGTGCAAGTGTTCCATGTACAAGGACTGGATGTGCCAGGGTGGGGCAACTAAGGATTTGGTGTGCAAGATCTTGATGTGCCAGGGCAGAGCAGTCATACAAGGACTGGATGTGCCAGGAACGGGCAGCTGTGCAAAGGCCAGTCAGTCATGGGAACACCAAGTGCTGGATGTCTGTGTCGTCACACAAGGGCTGCAGCTCCGGGTGCTGATCCATCAGGCTACAACTGGGCAGTTGTGCAAGGGCTGGATAGTTGTCCAGGGGTTAAATGTGCCACTCAGTATCTCAGGGACTCGACAGCCATGGAAAGGCAAGGTGGGCAAGCACTGATCCAGCATGCAAGGTCTGAGCAGTGGTGCAAAGTAGTTAATGCCCTAAATGTCACCCTTTATGGCAGCGTTTTTCCACATAGGTGACGTCACTGGCATCGTCATCCTGGAGGTAATTTCAGCGCTGCTGCCACCCAAGAACAAAAAGGTTTCCCTGCTGAGCGTGTGTGTGTCACACTGGTGAGCCACCCCCTGTTTCCACGGGGACAGGGACAGGAGGACACACAGGTACTTGGCTCTGGGCTCTCATCTCAAAAGCCACCGTCCCCAGGGGTTTAAGCTCAGCTCCACAAAGCTGTGCCCAGCAGGTGACAACAGGGTACATGACAAGACAGCACGACTTGGGTGACCGTGGTGGGGCTGACTGTGTTTCTGACCCCCAGAGTCTGTGGACAAACCAGTGCAGGAGCCACGCAGGGGGTGGGATGATGGAGATGAACCTTTTGTCCTGGAATAACTCCTGGAGCGACAGTGGGAGCTCAGTGAATTTATTCACACCACTGGCCGTGCACTCAGACATTTCCAGTCTTCCCAGCACTGTGTAAATTTCATGGATTCTTTTTATTTTTAGGGTGGGGGGGAGAAGATGTTTTGATTTTGAATGTATAAAATATCTCCGTGCAGTTCCTGACCAAACCTTTTTAAAAAAAAAACAAACAAAAACAACAAACAAACAAAAATAAAACCACAAACAAAACAAACAAACATGTAGAAAAGCACTGTTCAAACTTCACCCAGCCACCCATGCATGGGATTTGGGGTTCCCACTGTGTCTCTCCATCAGCACCCTTTGGGGTGGGGGCTGAAATATGCCGGGAGGGATGTCAAATCCAATGCAGCTTCCTCAAATCCATGTGATTCACCAGGATCTGGGAACATCCCCGTTTCCCTATCCCAGGGGTTGGGGTGGGATGGCACTGTGCCACCACCCCGTGTGCCCCCATGGGTGCTGGGTGCTCAGTGGCTCCCTGGGCCATCACAGCCTGGCAAAGACCAGCAGCAATGTGGCATTAAAGCCCCATCTAGAGGCCTTTCATTGAGGAGAATTTGGGAGGTAGGACCAGCTCCGGGGTCGTGTTGGGTGTCCTTATCCTCCCACTCGAGTTCTTCCAGCTTCGGAAAAGGCAATAAAGGGCTGTTGATGGAGGGAAGGACAAGCAGTGTTACCTATTTTCATTGGGAGGCTTTGCCCGAGCGTTTCTCTGCTGGAAAAGTCAGTTTAGGAGTCATTTTTCATGCACGTCCCCAAGAAGCTGGTGATCCCAGCACGTGGAAGGAAACTCCGGTTCCTCCAGGCAGCCCCAGGGCAGAGGGTCATGGAAAGGCAGCGACCCTGCCTGTTACTCATTTCCTCTGCCCGCAGAAGGTGCCGTACCCGGGGTGATGCTCTGGGACGTGTGTGACTCTTTCCGAGGTGAGGCGGCACCAAAAATAGGCACCACTTCTGCTTCCAGCCCTGGAAAAAGGGAAGCCTGAGCAGGCACTGACCCCTCCAGGGCTTTGCTGCCTGTCATGCCTGGGGACCATCCACCAGCCCTGGGCACAGCACCCTCCTGGGACGGCTCTGTGGCTCCCCAGGTTCTTCACAAGTGCCTGGGGTGACATCAATCCCGGTGTTTCTGCTCAGCCCCGTGTCCCCACAGCCACCGACAGCAGAGGGCAGTGCCACATCGGCGTGGACACATTGGAATGTCTTGGCTGTTTAAGTGGGAATTTTTGGCATATTCTGTCCAGGATGGAGGGGACGCACCAGAGCCAGAGGAAAGCAGCCAAGCACCCAAGGAGTTTCATGCTTTAAGTGGCAATTCCAAAGGGTCGTAACCACACCAGGGAATAGCATCACTGTCAGCAATATATTGTCTTCTTTATCTTCTCTAGGATCAAAAGAAGATGCCAGGATATGAGGACAATGCTGGGAAAAGAGCCCCAGAGTGGTTGTCACCTCTGGTTCGCCATCAGCAGAAACCCTGTGTCCTCCTCCTAATCCCAACCCCACCGTTGTTCTTCTGTAATATGTAATATGCAATATGTAATATGTAATATGCAATATGTAATATGTAGTATGCAATATGCAATAGGTAATATGTAGTATGCAATATGTAATAGGAAATATGTAATATGTAATATGCACCAAAACACTTGTGGGAGTGACCTGTGAGGATCCCAGCAGAGGGTCTGGCATCCTGCAAAGAGTCCTGACATCCTTCTCCCAGTGCCAGGGCAAGCCCTGCCTCCCAGCCCCATAGGTGACCCCATTCCATGACAGCCAGAGGGCACAGCCAGTGGGATCCTCAGACAGCACAGGTTGCTGTGATTCCTCCTCCAGGCTCTTCCTGGGCACACTGGACCACAGGGGGATCTGGAGGGTGACTTCAAGTTTTCCTTCTCCATGACTCAGCTCTGGAGCGGGGCTCAGCCTGCCTGTATCATTCCAAAGGCTTCCCCACCCCGAGGAGCCATCGCTACCATCCACGTGGGGGTTTTGCAGGACACCCAGCACCTCTTTTGCTTGGGGCATCCCTTCCCTCTCTGTGCCTCTTCTGAGGGTCCTTCTCTCCTTCCAAGCAGCTCCCAGTAGAGAGAGGAGGATTTTGCCCAGCTCACTGAGGTCTCCCTGCATGAACCAAACCTCTCCAGGGCAGCAGCTCTGGCTCTACGGGGCGATTGACTCATAGGAGTGCGAGAGGGAAGGAAAATACCCATGAGCTCATCTCCTTCATCCCTCCTTGCCAGTCCTGCATGGGTTCCCCACCAGATCCTTGGCACTGACTCCCAGATTGGAGTAACTCAAGCAAGGCAGCAAGAGGTGGGGACCTCACCAGGCTGGGTATCCGAGGCTGTGCCTGGGATTGCTGGGAGCCCTTTAGCAGTGTTTCCTCCCGGCAAATCGCCTCCGAGATGAGCCACTCACATTTCCCTTCCTCAGTTCCCTTAATTAGAAGTGAGCCTGGCATTTCTCTGCCCTCCAGATACAGCCTGAAATAACAGACAAGGCCCGGGAATGCCGCCTGCCCACGGGACACGGGTTGTTCCACTGTCCCACGGATCACACCATGCAAACCTCCCCTGCCACCACCACTTCATTTCCAGTTACTCCTTTTTCACCATCATGTGGAATTCCAGGGTGTTTCCTCCCTTTGAGTGACCACACATGGGCTGGAAGCCACATTTCTGCTTCTCTCCCATCAGGCTTGGATGCAAAGTCAGCCCAGGGATAGCTCCGTGATGTGTTGTGTCTCCATCCCTTCCCTCCATCCCTTCCCTCCATCCCTTCTCTCCAGCCCTTCCCTCCAGCCCTTCCCTCCATCCTCTGGCCTCTGCCAATGATTCCGAGGGGTAGAGACACGGTCAAAACATGCCTG
Source organism: Anabacerthia variegaticeps (assembly GCA_035583185.1). Taxonomy (NCBI): domain Eukaryota; kingdom Metazoa; phylum Chordata; class Aves; order Passeriformes; family Furnariidae; genus Anabacerthia; species Anabacerthia variegaticeps. Next base: position 1,593,563 of record JAWWEW010000078.1, read on the forward strand.
TGGCTTTCAGCTGAGCTGAAACCATCCCTGCTTTACCTGGGCTTTGGATCATGCAAATCCTAGGGATAAGGAGCAACTCCTGCCCCTTCCCACTTTCCCAAATGAAGAAAAGGCATCAGTTGCAGTGTGTTGCTTCCAGAGGCACCTCAGTCACACCGAGTATTCTGAGTGTTATGGAAAGCAAAAAGCAAATGAGAACAGATTCCCATCCTGGAACACCCCTCGTTCCATCCAGGGCAGGGCTGGGTGCAGGGCTATGGGGGTACTGTAAGGCTGTGTGTGTCCCCAGCTGCAGAAGGTGTGGGGCCACCAGCTTTGTCCTCTGAAATACTTCTGGGATCCACATGGGGACCATCCTGGACTCCAAGCCGTGGCCCTTTGGGCTGCACATGTTCAATTTTAGCATGTTCCTCGGTAAGTCTGTCCTGAAATGGGGCAAATGGACACTGAGTCTGAAGGAAACAGAATCATCCAGGGCATCAAGCTCATCAAAGTGACCCCAAGCAGGGCGTCTCACACCAAATTTCAATAAGCAGTAGATCTAAACCTCACTCCTCTCAGAGGTGCCCTCTCTTAACTCATTGCAGGACACACAATAAAATCCTTTGAAAGTATCTCATGCAAGAGGAAGGGGAGACCTTTAGGATCACTCAGCTCTTTCCCCCTAATTTAAGTGGCTGTTGCTTACAAGATAAGCTGAAGAAAGGACCAATTCTTCACCTCTTTGTATGAAGTGAGACCGAGGTGGCTGCACAGACCTTCTTAGGATCATGGAATCATAGAAAGCTTCGGGTTGTGAGGGACCTTAAAGATCACCCAGTCCCACCTCCTGCCATGGGCAGGGACATCTTCCACTAGCCCAGGGTGGTCCAACCTGGCCTTGGACACTTCCAGGGATCCAGGGGCAGCCACAGCTTCTCTGGGAAATCCATTTCAGTCCCTCCCCCCCCTCCCCCCCACCAAATACGTCCCCATAACCCCTCCAGCCCGGCCC
>JAWWEW010000078.1:1594656-1610751 GCA_035583185.1 Anabacerthia variegaticeps
CTCCTTTTCTCCAGGCTGAGCCCCCCCAGCTCCCTCAGCCCCTCCTGCTGCTCCAGCCCCTTCCCAGCTCCTTCCCTTCCCTGGACATGCTCCAGCCTCTCAAGGTCTTTCTTGCTATGAGGGGATTTGAGGTGTGGCTTCACCACTACCCAGCAAAGGGGGGAAAATAAGAGCTACAATCTTTGGAGGCTTCATATCCCCCCAAAAAGCTGTCCTGCCCATGGAGAAGGTGATTAGGGGAGGGGCTGTTATGCATCTAAGCTTTTTCAGCTTCTCTAATTGTCCCTTTGGCTCACTTGGAGCTGAGTCACATAAATACCCCCAATAGTTTCACTTAGCAGGGTAGTAATTAGTTGATTAAGATGATTAAATCAAGTGATAGTCTTGTCTTCTTGCTCTGGAGGAGGACACCACTTGGGAGGACTGTAATTCCAGGGGTCTGATTCCCAGCCATTCATCCTCAGCTTCCCATGAGCTGAGTTACTCCAGGACAGTCCCAAGGCACTGCTCACACCCCAAATTTTAGCAAAATGGGTCTGAAATTACAATTAGTCCCTGGGTCATTCATGGTGAAGGTTGCAGTGACTCTGTGTTCTTGGGCTCCATCACACTCCGAGAAGCCCAAAATTGGGTTGGCAGAACTTTGTATAATCCCACAATACCGCATGGGCAAGGAAAAGAGGGGGATTTTCAGCTCTCCCAGGCAGGGACCCTCTTTTATTCTACATTTCAGCGCAGCCCAGAGCTAAGAGTGGTGGCATCCCCTGGAGATTTCCCTGTCCAAAGTCATCCCAAACTGCTTGCCTGGCTTGGGAAAGGTCTCCTTTGCCAGAAGATGGCACTGGTTCTCCACGGAGCCGATTTTGGAGCAGGTGCATCCCTACCCATCCCAGCTGCTCAGCTTGGGAGATGCTCCTCCCCGAGGATCCTGCAGGTTTTTGGCTTATCAGGAGCACAAGGGCAGCTTTATCCCCCGACCTGGCCAGATCCCAGGTCCTGAAGAGTCACATCTCTTCCTACATAAGGAGTGTTGAGTGAATTCCTCACTTGTAATGTACAAAAACCCCCACCTTTTTTCCTTTCTGAAGTATTTGAGTCCCTCAACTCAAAGCTTTGCTTTCTTAAGGAGAAAAAAAAAAAAAAACCAGAACAAATACTTGGAATAAATGTATTCAGGCTGACAAGGAATATTTTAGGTTGATTTCTATTTATCTCTACACTCACAGCTAAGTGGCAGCCCCATGAGATGTTCATCTGCTCATTCCAGCTTCAAGAATCCCACAGAGATTATGGGCAAAGCAGGAAGCCGAGTCTTTAACGCAGTGGCAGGTGAGGGATTTGGGGTGATTTCTGCATGATCCGGAGGGCGCTGTGCTCTGGGAAAGTTTGGTGGCCAATAGATGGGGCCATTTCCACACCTACCACCTTCAGGTCCTTCACAGCAGGTTCTCCCATGCCCACAGGAAGGTGGCTCCTCTGTCCCTGGGATGAAGGGTTTTTTTTTTAGGAACAGGAGGAAGGTCAGTGAAAAAGGTCTTGAAAAAGACCAGCAGACAGGCAGGAACAAGTCTCCAACAAATCCTGTTCCTCCACTCCTTTCCCATGATAAAAACCTACTGGTTCTCCCAATAAAACCTGGAGAAACCCCCGGAGGGTTCCTCAGAGGAGAAGCAGAGCTTTCCCAGCCTGCCACTCAACGAGACCCCAGGAGAGAACAGCACAGAGATTTCCCACCCACTTTCCCACTTTCCCTCTTTCCCACTTCTTCCACACCCACCAGGGCCAGAGAAAATGCATCCACCCTCTTCCCGAACTTTCCACTTGTAGGACTTCTCTGTGCCTTGAAAAAATGAAGTTATTAATAATTTAGTGAGCCATGGCACTTTGAAGAGGTCAGATTCTGGGGATTTGGGGCCACCAGTGGATCCACCAGAATGGCAGAAACCCCCAGTTTTCCCACCTTGGGGAAAGCAGGGAAAATGGAGAAACACTGGTTGCAGAGTTTCACTTTCAACAGACTTTTTAATCCCTTGTCCATTAAGACCTCAACATGTCCAAAGCAAAATAAAAGTATTTATTTTTTTTTTTTTAATAGTAGGAGTTTTCCTGCTGATTAATTACCCTTAAACACAATGCAAAAAGGCCAAGTGGAAGAGAGTAGTGCTGTGACTTGCTTTGGCCTGATTGGTACCATCCTGTGTGTGGGTTTAATTGTCTGGACCGTTGGGTTATTACTCATGTCCTGTGGGAAGAAAAGAAAGCCCTAAAACCAAAATAAAACCCTCCAAACATCAAAGAATAGCCCAGCAAACTTCACTTTTAACCCAGGACAGGTCTGAGTCACCCAACCATAATCCAGTAGCACAGGTAAGTGCTAGTCCTGTATTTTTTTTACAAGGCTGCTGCCTGTCATGATTAAAATCATGGAATATCCTGAGCTGGAAGAGACTCACAAGGATCATCTAGTCCAGCTCCTGACTCTGCACAGGACAACCCTAAAAATCACCCCATGATTTAATAAGGCATTTATAGGGAGAAAATCCCCCGACTCTGCACCATATGAAGGCTGAGTTATCCCAGGTCTTCTTTTCCATCAGCCCCAACGTCCTTCATCTTCTCTCAAGACCAACTGGTTCACCCAAGGTCTGGCCTCCTACTATTTCTTCAGGCCAAGACTACAAGGACACCTCCTTTCAGCATCAAGACCCCCTTCAGCAGGTAAAACCTTCATCTACTGCTCTTGACTCAATCCAGCCCTTTCCACCTTGGCCTGCCCGTCCCAGGCTTTGCTGCAACTTGCAGGAGCCCTTCACATTTCAGGATGGCTTTGCTTCAAGACAGGACCTGAAGGAAGGATGGACTAGGTCCAGCCTGCTCTGAAGGTGCCAACAAGCCTTGGCCAAGTCGCACATACCTCAGAGGATTTCAAGCGAGTGGTTAAATTAGATGAGAATTACTTTTATCTGCCCAGCAGCAAAGGCCAGCAGGAACACGCTCTTGGAAGCTGCACATGCCTTTTGGGGTTTTAGCGTGCCACACTGGGGGAACCAAGGGCACACAGGCTCCTCTCTGTGGGAAATGGGAATGCTGCAGCCTTTCCTCAGGCTGGGACCACACAGAGCTACTGAGACGCCCATGGGAGACCCTTCTTGCCACCAACACTGCGTGGAGACCCCTCATAACCCTGTCCTAACTAGGTCAGGATAGGAGTGCAGGTAGTGTTAATGGCAGGGAGATAGAATCATAGAATATCCGGGGTTGGAAAGGACCTTCAAGGATCATCCAACCCAACTCCTGTCCCAACAATCCCACCCCTGTCCCCAAACCCTCCTGGAGCTCTGGTAGCCTTGGGACTGTGCCCACTGCCCTGGGGAGCCTGCTCAGTGCCCACCACCCTTTGGGGGAAGAACCTTACCCTGGGATCCCACCCAACCCTGCCCTGACACAACTCCAGCCATTTTTCATGTCCTGTCACTGGGGACAAGAGATTGGCACCTGCTCTTCTCCTTCCCCTCATGAAGAATGAGCTGAGTGATCTGGGTTGGTGGGGATCTCAGGAGGTGCTGCTGGTGGGGACATGGATGGGAAACACTCATTTGGCAGAAAGAATGTGGGAATAGAGGAAAGAGAAGACCCGGGCTGATAAAAAGGTTAAGCAGGGGGATTAAGAGAGGTTTATGCGAGGTGATGGTGATGATCTTTGTGCTTTCCATGCACTTTGCTGTTTGCCTGGCTCAGGCTCACTTTAACAACCCACGTTGTGCTGAAGAAGCACAAAAACCTCTCGAAATGACCCAAAGGAGACCTGTGGCACAAGGCTGATGGTCCCTGCTGTTCTGTGCCTTGCCCGTGTCTCACCCACTCAAATCACAAGAATAACAACTGTGACAGCAATTACTTGTGTTTCCCTTTGCAGAGGACACAGTACCTGACCAGGAAGCAATATTTTGAAGTCCTTTAAATTAACATGATCTAATTTTCTAGAATTCAACAGTCTGGTATGTTTTAATAAATCACAAATGATGTATTCTCATAGCAATGGCTGATTTTTAGCAACCTTATGTTTGGGACAGTAATATCACAATTCCAATAGGAAATTCCTAGGTGTTTTTACCCTATCAAAAAAGCCATTTATTATATTTACAAATAGGTACATCCACATTTCATGCCCTGTAGTGACAAGTGCCGAGTGGTCAAAGGGAGTCTCTACAGGCGATGCAGGTCCATTCTATCAGCTCAAATCAGCTTTTTCCATGTGTGAGGCATCTGAATGTGACAAAGCTGCACCTCCTCCCACCCCCAGAACCACCTGAATATGCCCTGTGCTCCTCAAAGCCCGATATCCCACTGCACTTCCACGGGGAACCATGTCAGGAGTGCTGTGCTGAGACTGCTCCCAGATCAGGGGGAAGGTGGCCTGTTTGAGAGGGGATGCTTCGCTGCTCAGTCCCTGAACTGTGGCCTGATAAGTGTGAAAGCTGACAATGATTTACAGGCCAGCAGTGGTTCAAATGCCCACACACACCCCAAAATGCCCTTGGATACTGGAGCTGCCCTCCATGCCCTGGGGTGCCCGGGCAGGGGACAGGTTCTGCCTCTCTGGACCAGTGCCATCAGCTGTGCAAGGTGAGGGGGAAGAGAAGTTTGATTCCCTCTTGCTCTGCATTGAGTTTTGGGAACAATCAAAATGTGGGGGAGGAGAGGAGGGCAAGATGGGTGGTGGTGATTCGGTTTGGGGTGAACTCTGCCCATCACATATGAATTTTAGGACCAATTTTAGAATATCACACTGAATTTTGAGCTCAGGTATGCCAGACTGGCCACAACACTGCCCATGTTTGCCCAAAAAGGTCTGAGCTGGCAGCCTGTGGCAATATCTCTGCCACTGCATAAAACAAGGTGGAGCCTCCCTGTGCATCTGAGGGCACAGGATGGCACAAAGCACATCCAGATATTGCTGGTGTCCCCCCTCCAAACTGGCTCCTTGGAAAATTACATTATACCTAGAAATAGCCTGGAAAATAAGAGAGCCCAGCCAAACAATAAGTACTCATATACATACATACACACACACACACACACACACATATATATATATACAGACAGACTACTCTGATCTTTTTGCTCCAGGTAAAAGAAAAAGCCTGGACAACAAAGCAAACCACCCAACCTGTGACTTGTGTACATGGCCCAGTATTGTGGTGTGACTGTTTTGGAGTGGCACAAAGAACCAGGTCTGAGCATCCAGCACCTCCAGTGAACTCAGCAGAACGTTTTCCTGCTACCTCATCCTGGGAAATTCATTCAGGAAAAGCAGGAGATGAAGGAGAGCAAAATAAACATGGAGATAAACTGGAAATTAGTGATCAGGGCTCCCAAAACCTTCCTGGCAGGTGAGGAAGGAAGGATGGAAAAACAGAATCACAGTTGATCTGTTTTGTGGCTCCTTCCAAGGTCAAATTTTATTTCTTGCTCCAGATCAAAGCTGAGGGCATCAGGAAATGATGTGCAAGTTATTCTGCCACTTATGGACTCCTGGGTCACAGAAACCTCCCAGAAAAGGGCTTTGCTGAGTCCAGAAAATGCAGACAGCATTTCCTTCCATTTAAATCATTCCATGTGGCTTGAGGGGGTCCAAACACATGAGCAGGAGGAAAGCCAAGATCAGCCCATGTGTTTGGTGATGGGAACAAGTGCCATGGCATCTGAGCCCCTTCACTGACACAATCCAGGCTGTTCTTGCCCATGTTGGCATGAGCAAGAGACTCAGAGAAACCAGAGTGTGGCTGCCTGAGCCTCTCCACAGTCCCCACTGATCAGATCTCCACGGATTGTAGTGAAACCTCAGATATCCATTCAAATGGAGATCCCAAACCTCATGGGGCATCTCAGCCTGGCCAGCAGGACACAAAACTTTTGGATGCCTTCATTCGGGTGGGATGGCAGCTGGAATCTGGTGGGGCGCCCCAAGGAGCATTTTAGGTGGCAGGAAGTACCTGTGGTTAAACCACGTTGTGGTTCCAGGTGCAGACACCAAGATTTAGTTGCTTTAATGTGCATCCAAATCCCACTCCTACAGCTTTTTCAAGGTGGATATTAATCCAAAGGCTTCTTCTGGTCAGCAGAGTTTAAAGGCAGTGGGAAATGAGAGGAAAAGAGCCAAACTGGTGAATATCTGACCTGGAGGTGGCTTTCCACCCTCTGTAGCATTTTCTTGGCCAGCAGTGTCCTGGTTAGCCCTGAGTGAGCTGCCCTGGGCTGCTGCCAGTTTTGCCCTTGGCCATAGACCCAACAGCCCCAGAGCTCCTGCAGAGCACTCAGGAAGGGCTAAAATAAGACCATTTGCTGCAGGAACATTCAGAAGGGGAAACCCCGAGAATCAAAGGCAGCAGGTTTATGTCGAGGTATTTTCTTGCAGCAATCACGTTGTGGAGAGCAATGGCATCGTAAAGGAATGAAAGTTTAAATCCTGAAGCTTTTTAGTGAGCTGAAAATTAGTGTGGCAAACCCCTTAGATCTGCTGCAGAGAGAACCTTGGGTGGGGAGAGACCTATTGACACCTTGCATTGCATTACAATGATCTTCACTGAGCATTTTTTGGGGGACTATCAGCCTTTCTCTTCCCTGGCAGAGCCACAAATTCCCACTTTTTTTTTAGGACTGTGCAAAGGAGAGAAAAAGCTCTAAAACAGTGAGATGGGGAAAGTGGAGACTGGCTACACAAAGCAGCAGAATGATCTGCAGGATGGAAGGATGTCAGAAATGACTGATGGGTGGCTTGATCACATGTATTTTCTGTATCTGACAGAGGTAAAGAGCAGAAAATGAGTTGGGATTTGAACTGAAATTGCATTTCCTGGGTTAGGGCCATTGGAAAGGGGAGGGGTGCCTTTCCAAAAGATGTAAATGATCAGACTGGGGAAAGTTCCTGGGCATTTCTTCTACTGCCCCATCCCTGGAAGTGTCCAAGACCAGGTTGGACAGGGCTTGGAGCAACCTGAGATTGTGGAAGGTGTCCCTGCCCGTGGCAGGGAGTTTAAATTAGAGAATCTTTTAAGGTCCCTTCCAACGCAAATTATTCTAGGATTCTGTGCTCTGTCACCATGCCCCAAGACAGCACAGCATCTGCCCAGAGCACCCTGGCCAGGATTGTGCCCCTAAGGACCTCCACAGGCAGGCTCCTTCCAGGCTTTTACTGGATTCCCAGTTCAAAACCATCACCCTGAAACTCAAGGTTTGAAATCAAAGCAATCCAAGCACAGGTCTCCTTCAGGGGGACAAAATCTCAAAGGCTGGGGAGTGTGAGAGAACTGGGTTAAAACAGAGGGTACAAACAGGCAGGTGTGAACAGTGTTTAACTTAAATTAATTTTTTGTGCTTTTGTGTTACTTTGAATTCCTCCCTTGCCAGCTTTGTCTTTTTTCCCTTGAGTGAAACACTTTTTGTTGTGCTAAACTCTCTCTCAGTGAGTTTTAGCCACCAGTGAGTTTTGTGGGTGTCCTCAGGTTCCTGGGGCTGGGCCAGGCTGGTGATTTCTGGGTGACCCCTTCCCACCGGAGCCTGGTCCCTGCTGCTGCCAGCCAGGCCTGCAGACAGGTCACACTAATGTTTAACTCCAGCCTGTGTCGCTGCATTCAGAGCCTCTTGTTGCCTCCCCTCTGGAAAAGAAGTTTATTCCCTCCGCTCCCAGCAGGGCGAGGGGACACACTGACCCCGTCACCTCTCGGTCTCCCCTACACCAAACAAGGCTGTTCCCTCATTGCCCTTCACAGGTCACCTTTTGAGGGCTCTTTTCATCTTGGTTCCTGTGCTGTGACCTCTCTAGGGGGGACACATCCTTCCTTGGGGCAGCAGAAAGCCTGGGACAGGGCAAGGCTTGTTTTTTGCTGGGAAGGACATGTGGGTTCCTGTGCTAGGATGAGGATGGGGTCCTGGAACAGGTCAAATTCAGGACCACATGGTGAGAGGCTCTGCCTTATTGTCCCCTGAGCAAAGGAAAGGCCATCTCTTCGTTATCCTTTAATATTGGGTTTGTTTTGTTACCCTTTGATATTGGGTTTGTTTTGTCACCCTTTGATATTGGGTTAGTTTTGTCACCCTTTGCTTGTAGGGTTGCATATTTTGGCCAGGGCAGGGGGATTATCTTTATCATTGATGACTATGATATGATTTTGATAAATGTTTTATAATTATGTGTTATATAGCTACATATTATATTAGCCATCCTTTTGATTATAATTGATAATTATTGATGATTACAATACCAGATGATTATTATGATCTGGAGCACCTGGGCTATGGGCACTGTCCCACAAGCCCCTCCAGGGGGGCAGAAACCTCTGGCCCAAGGGCAAATGGAGGAGCCCACGATTGGAGCAAGGGCAAAAAAATCCACATTATGTTTATCTCAGCCTGCTTCCTTGAGGAGAAATGACAGACTGTCTCCTTCTCCCTGTTTTTAGGATGTGAGTTAAACACATTTCCCTCCCCTGGAGACAGGGACTAATTCCTATTGCTGACTCCCTTCTCTAACCTGGTGGCCGTGACCTCTCTCCTTCATCCAGTGCAGCATCCACTGCTTAACAACAAAAAAATCCAGAGAGTCCACGGTGTTTTGTGCCTCTCCAGATGGGAAGGGGTCCTGCACTTCACAGGTTACTCATCCATGCCCTGGAAGGCTGGAAGTGCTTCCGAAGTGTCAAGTATCCGCCGGGGAGGAACAAACACTCCAAGTGTTTGCAGACCCTTCTCCTGCTGCCTCTTTCCACCCTGGATGATGACATGAAGTCAAGGCTGCTCTTCCTGGAGTGCACTTGAAGTGTATTGACCATGTTGAGTCACGAGCATTTCGAGGCTGCTGTGGGGAGTCCTGTGTCTGGTCTGTCAGCCCTGAGGGTCTGAGATGTGTCTTTTCTTCCTGTAGTGGCTTTCCTGGTGTTGGGTTGCCGGGCTGTGTGTTTTAGTGGATAGGAAAGTCCTTGCATCCTGCTCAGGGTGATGAGAAGGTATAAAGGGTGGTTATAAAAGTCATCTCTCCAGCATGCTGCTAGCTGATATTTCCTCCTCTGAATTCATGGACATCTATTGGAGGGATGGATGTTCTGGGAGTGACCATCTCAAGAAAGTGGAGTTGAATGATTAAACTTTATTCAGAATTAAATTCCTGTCAAATTAGGGTGAATCATAGAATCACAGAATATCCTGAGTCGGAAGGGACTCACAAGGAGCATCCAGTCCAACTCTTGTCCATGCACAGACACCCCAACAATCCCACCCAGTCCTCAGAGCATCGTCCAAACCCTCCTGGAGCTCTGGCAGCCTTGGGGCTGTGCCCACTGCCCTGGGGAGCTGCTCAGTGCCCACTACCCTCTGGGGGAAGAGCCTTTTGCTGAGATCCCACCTGACCCTGCCCTGACACAGCCCCAGCCCTTCCCTGGGTGCTGTCCCTGGTCACCAGAGGGAAAAGGTCAGTGCCTGCCACTCCACTTTCAGTGAGGTCACCATCACCCTCAGCCAGCTGAAGTGCCTGTTGTCACTGTCATACAGAGACTGAGATTTTGGGGTTAGGATGCAATGATGCAATTTAATACAGTAAATAAGAAAATCTTACCCAGTGTCTCCTGCCTTGTCACTGACAAGCTCTGACTCCTCATCTGGATGAGTTCAGGTGATTTGGGACATGGCAGAGTTCCTAGGGACATGGATGTGGTGCTTGGGGACACAGTGTAGTGGAGGCCTTGGCAGTGCTGGGTTAATGGTTGGACTCGATGCTCTCACAGGTCTTTTCCAACATTAATAATTCTATGATTCTGAGTTCTTTCAAGAATTAAAGCAGTGGTGCATTCCCTCTATTAGACATGTCCAAGCAAGAGAGACCTCCAAAATTACCCCAGGATGTAGAATTGGGCCACCTGACTCCTCCACAACATCTCTGATGGATCTGTTCAGACAGCACAGGGCCCAGGGCTGGGATGGGGCGTTTGGCATGCAGAAGGCAAGAGCTGCATCCTGCTCAAGCAATCAGGGTGAGAGGAGATATTACTGAGACCCTGAAATCCTGGATGGTGGTGGCCCTCAGTCTGCCTTGCTGCTTCAAACAGTTTGGAGTGAGTTTTCATTGTCAGTTTGCATTTGTGTGAACTCATTCCACTTGCTCTAGCAGAAGGTGTCCCTGTCCATGGCAGGGGGGTTGGAATGAGATAATTTTTAGGGTTCCTTCCAACCCAAACCAGTCTATGCTTCCATGCTATCTGAGAATTAGCTAATTTAACAGTTCAGCTGGGGCTGATTTTAAGTGGTTCCGCTCACACACACATTTTCACATGTGCCTGCACCTACAGTTGTGTGCACACACATCTCTGCCTTGCTCATGTTGTAAGCACCAGTTTGAAGGGAGAGCCTCACAGCCTGGCATTTTCCCTCTCTCCCTCCTTCTCCCAGTGTTAAATACTTTCCCTGCTCCCAGCTGGGAAGTCAGCCTGTCACATGAACCGCAGGCAAGGAGCATTATCTGCCTGGCTTTACTTGCTGAACAATGTAAGTAGATGATTAACCATTAAAGCAACAGAGTTTGCTGACCCATTAACCAAGGAGGAAGGCCCTCTGGATTGCTGAACAATGGGTCCCATACAGAAACCACGCTGCTTTGTCCATCCCAGCAGTGCTGCTCTGACAGCCCTGTGCGGATATTGCGATATAATGACCCTCTCTGGGCTCTCACGCAGCCAACCTCGTGCCCGAGGCTGCTGGTGCTCCCCACGTTTTCATCTGCACTCTGTTGACCTTGGAAACTAATCTTGCCCAAATCCATGCTTTGTAAGAAACCCCAGGAGGCTTTAGTAGCTGCCACTCATTTTTCACCCTCGCCTTTGCATGCAATGCCTCTGCAGAAATGCTGAGTCTGAATTCAGGAGCTCCTAAACCACCCAAACTTACTCATCTGGAGGCACTGGCCAAACACCCGTCAGTCCTTGCATGAGGAGAATGAATCATTCCTTTCTGTCTGATTGTTACTAATCAAACCCCTTTTTTGGGGTTATGGTGTTCCATACCACCCTTGTTTTGTCTGTCAGATGCATTCCCAATCAAATCATCATAGAACTGTAGCAAGGCTTGGGTTGGAAGGGACTTTAAAGTTCCATCACTCTTGTGTTCTAAAGACCATCTAGTTCCATCACTCCTGCATTTTTGGTCTGTGCTTGCTCAGCTCTCTTGGACTTATTACCTGTCATTCTCCTTGGTGGGTGCCACTGGAAACTCAAGGAGCTGCATTTCCCAACTCTCTGATTTCAAAAGAGAAGGGAAACTGGTGATGTGATGATAGGAAGGAAGAAACTCTTCTATCTGGGTGTCACCAAAATCATGATGTGACACAAAGACCGGATACTGTGATGGGAAAATTCCCTTTTTTTGCCCCTCCCAGTCTAGTACATGGATGTAGAAAGGGGGGATATTCTCCAAGATGTATATTTGGCATATGGAATATTCTTGGTGTACCTCAGGCTTCCCAGGAATATTGAAATAGGAAGTTTCCCAAAGGCAGAGTTAAGTCTGGGATCCTTGAAGTTACCTGTGGGTCAGATTTCCAAAGCTCTTTAGAAGATGAAAACAGAGTACAAAACATTTGTTTTGGGGCTGGGAAGAAGAGTGAAAAAAAGATGAAAGTCCAGCATTTGATTCTGGCACTTGGACATGTGGTTTAGGGGTGATTATGTTGGTGCTGGATTGATGGTTGGAGTAGATGATCTTGAAGGTCTCTTCCAGCCTTGATGACTCTCTGATTTTGTGACCTGAAACTTTGAAACAAACATCCAATTAAAACAAAAATGGACAAACTTTTCTAGGTATTGAACTTCATCTCTGCTTCCCTGCACAAATTCCTTGTAAAATCCCTTGGCAGATTAACCAAATAGATGACAGCTGTCAGATTTTGGGCCAGATCTGGAGCTGGTACGTCTAGGATGAGCATCCTGCCCACACCTCACAGCTTAACAGTGTGGATGGACCCTGCTTCCCAGTGCTCTGCTTCCCAACCATCCACACGGTGATGTCACATCCCAAACATCAACCAGACAACACAGCCTTGGGCTCTGGGCACGTTCAGCCCATCTCCAGGAGCCTTGTGGGCACACAGAGCTGGATTCTGTGAGGTTACCTCCCAAACTGTGTTTGCTGTTGAGCTCATAATCTAAGGCAGAAGGCAATGGGCTGCAGGGAGGGGAGGAAACAGGAGGACATAGTGAGATTCACATTTTCCCCGGCTGTGGGATCTGTCCTGTTGGGATCTGTCATTTTTGCTCCGTTCCTTGGATGGAAAGAAGTGGTAAAGGAGGTGCAGCAGGCTGGGGTAAGGCTTGCAAGAACCTCAGCAGCAACTGGCACTTGGTAAAATAATTATTTCATCACTGTGCAGAGAGACATGAAACACTGAGCAAGCAGAGAGCGGGACTGGCAGCAGGCAGATGGCACAGCAAAAAGGAGTCTCTGCACTCAGATACTCCAGAATCATGGAATGGTTTGGGTTGGAAGGGATTTTATAGAGCATCTCCTTCCAACTCCCCTGCCACGGGCAAGGACACCTTCCAGTAGCCCAGGTTGCTCAGAGCTCCATCCAACCTGGCCTTGGACACTTCCAGGGATAGGGAGTCCACAACTTCTCTGCCCAACCTGTGCCAGGGCCTGCCCACCCTCACAGGGAAGGATTTCTTCCCAATATCCAAGGTAAACCTGCCCTCTGTCACTCTGGAGCCATTCCCCCTTGTCCCGTCACTCCATGCCTTTGTGAAAGGACTTTTGAACTCGAGTTTTCTTTCAAAAGGCTCATTTTACTCACAGGAGTGGGGACTCCCTCCTAGGAACCTTCTTTCAACTCAGGGCTTGCGAGCCAAAATCTGGCAGCCTGCTCATGCTCTAACAGGTGAAAACACCCAGCTCCCAGACACTCTGGCTGAAGACCAGACAGATGACAACCCTCAAGACAATGACATTTCAGTTCCAGCAGTAAATCATGAGCCCAACTTTAAAAGAAAGCTAAACACTGTGAAATAAACCACTTTTATTAGCACAGAACATCCAAAAAAAGAAAAAAGTGAAATAACATGACCGAAATCACCCTTCATCTAAAAATAAAAGCAAAGGGAGAGAGTTTTCAGCGGCGCTGGAAAATCCCCGCCACACATTCGATGGGTGGGCTTGATGTTGTGACTACAAAAATATTTTTGCTCCGTTTGTTTCTGGCTGTTTTGCAGCTGAAGGGTTGCCAGATCTCTTGGCCGGATCCCTTCTCCGCCGGCATTCCATGGGATGGGTTTGCTTACCCCTATGGCTCGAAGGACCCAGGGAATAAACCCCCTGGTAAATCCCTTGGAAAGATCCCACCATTCTGAGCCACTGTGACTGTCAACAGCTTTGCAGAAACTGCCTAGAGCTGCTCAAAAAACAACCTTGTGGGGCCCTCCCAACTGGGAATATCCCGGGATTCGGTGAACCAACTCCGTCTCCGACAGCGTTTCGTAGCGGGATCGAGGAGCAGCGGTTTTGCCTTTTGTTGAAATCAGTGTGGCTGCTCTCAGGATGGAGGGGCACAGCAGGACAGCTCCCTGGGGACATTCCTGCCACCCAAGAGCTGGCACTGAGTGGGTTTGGACAACGCTCTTGGCTCCTCTCCGCCAACACTCGCGGCCCCAGCGTGGGGGGAAGAGTGGTGGATCTCCCAGGGGATGAGCTGAACCCAAAAGCAGGGGCTGGAAAGGTGTGACAGAGTTAAGTTCAGGTAGATGAGAAATACCAGCTGAGTTTGGTTTTTTTTTTTTCCCCCAAGGCTTTTCAGCAAAAAATGAAATTGGAGAACAGCAAATGTCCTTTTGGCTCAGCTCGTAGCAGTCCATTTGAGCTCAGTTGCTGGTTTTGTTCTCTTCTGAGGGCATTTCACTCCACCCTTTGCTGCCTTTCCTTTGCACATAGGGATCTTTTTTTAAAAAGCCAGCACGTAATTTTCAAACAAAAAGGTCATATTTTGAAATATCCAAGGAAAACTGTTGACATTTTGGACCTGCCTTTGAGAACACGGCAAGGAAGTGTTTCATTCTTTCCCCCCACCAGGAATTTTCTCCCACCTTTTCTCCAGCCCACAGAATCCCAGCATGAGTTTTTGAATGTCTTTTCTTCCTTCCAAGTCTCCATTTCCAGAAATTTCACTATTCAAAAGCAAAAAAATACCCCCAAAACCCCAAACAGAACCGCCCAAAATAAAAAAGAGAAAAAACACTGCCCAGACCTGCTCCTCATCCACAATTCTTATGATTTTTTTTATTCTTTGCCCTGTTAAAAGCTGGTCAAACATCTTGTATTCCCTGCCAGTGGAGCCAACAGAGGGAACTGGATCCAGGAGGAGCATCCCCAGCCCCATCCACCAATCCCACACCCTTCCTCTTCCCTCACTTTCCATGAGCAGACATTGACATTCGACTCATACTAGCCCATCTCTGGCCCTGGGCTGTTGCACCCCGTGAGCACAAATTCAGTCCAGGAAAAGCAGATGCTGTGACCTGTCATTTCCCATCAAGGAGAGACCCAAAATGAAACGGTGGCAAAAGGCTAAGAATCGATAAGAGGGTTTTTTTAATAATAATTATTTCATCAGAGCAGTAACCAATTAGAGGAACTTCCAAACCACCACGGTGGAATGCAGCATCCCCAGAGATTATTAGAATCTGTTACAAAACATGAACCAGAGATGAATTTGCAGGGATCTAAAGGGATTTCTGTGTACCTCTCTCCAAGGCAACAGCAGTGACTGCAGCCAGGGGCAGCTGGACTGAAATAAAACAGCCTCAACACCCTGCTTTTGACTATTTTTATTTTTTATCTTTTTTCTCACATTACCCTATCTCTCCTTTCCCCTCTCGGGGACCTGTGTGTCCCTCAGTGAATGGGTTTAATATATGTTCAAGGTCAAAGACCCTTGACTTGAGCATATCCCTGGTCACTGCCACCAGCCCCCGAGATACAGAGGTGAGTGACCTTAAAGATAGAGGGACAGGCTACCCCAGGGCACCTGTCACCCTCAGGATGAGGTAAACAAGAGGTGCTGCAGGAGCAGAGCTAAAGAGGTCTCCTATAGATCTGCAGACATCTGCAGTAACCCTTGAATCACCCTCTACTCCCCTGATGCCCCACACATGCACAAGATCCATTTCCTAATTTCTCTGCTCCAGTCCCTCTCCTGCCACCTCCAGTGTGGCCACAAGAAAGCCCAGGAGCAGCACAGGCAGGGGATACTTGAGGGCTGGCACCTTATCAGCAGGATTCATCAGCTCAGGGGAGATGCTGAGCTCACACAGGGGCTTCTCCCTCCACCGTGCATGAATCCAGGCCTCTCTCTACCATTTGATTTTCATAAGGAAGCAAATTGTCACCAAAATCACTCAAATCAGCTGGTTAATCAATATGGTTTACAGCATGAACTCGGGCAGAAGGTGAAATGAGTCCTTGGTGTTGTTCCTTCAGACCTAAAATATACCTCCTGCAGCTCCACTCCACAAAAACACATGCCTGATTGTCCTAAAGACAAAAAGGACGTGGTTTGGCACTGGGAATAAAATGCATTAAAAGTCTTTCTAGTCCAGACTTATAAAATCCCAGATTCTCTGTGAAATTATCAGGAGAAATGTGGTTTCCATGTGAAGAACTTGTCTTGATTTACTCAGAGAGGGTATTTGGACAATACTTGTGTATTGAAGAAAAACCTTTGCAGGAGCAGAGCACAACTCAGGAAAGATGTGCATGGAAGCAGGAGGAAAAAATTCCAGTTTTAAGTACTTCAGAAAAAAAACCTGCCAGCTCTTGGAAGCAACAGTGAAAAGGGATGTCCTTTTTTTTGCCAGAGAGAAATGATTGGACCTAAAGAGCAGGAAGAGGAGAGAAAAAGAGGTCCATGGTGATGCTCTGAGGGCTGGAGCCCCTGTTCTATGGAGCCAGGCTGGGAGAGCTGGGGGGGCTCACCTGGAGAGGAGAAGGTTCCAGGGACACCTGAGAGCCCCTGGCAGGGCCTGAAGGGGCTCCAGGAGAGCTGGAGAGGGACTGGGGACAAGGGAT
>JAWWEW010000078.1:1614278-1686928 GCA_035583185.1 Anabacerthia variegaticeps
GCCCCGTCCAACCTGGCCTTGGACACTTCCAGGGATCCAGGGGCAGCCACAGCTTCTCTGCCCAACCTGGGCCAGGGTCTCCCCACCCTCACAGACAATTTTTCCCTAATATCCCATCTAAATCTCCTTTCAGCATCCCGTGGATATTGCAAATCCACGCACTGACCCTCGCCATTCCTTACCCCAGAGCAAAACAGACACAGAGGGACAGAGAAACGCCAATTCCTGGCATTTTTGCCCCATTTTGACACCGAGATTTGGATGCTGGGCTAGAAACCATCTGCAGGTGTCACTCCTGCACATGAAGTAAAAGCTCCAGAAGAGGGCCAGGGACAGGTGGCCACCCGGCAAGTACATTAAGACATCATAACTTGGACTAATTTGTAAACAGGCTGAAAGAACATCCACCCTCCCTGGAAGGGGGAGAAGTGTCTCTTTAAACCCTGGGGATATGACCTCTTGTCCTCTCTGTTTATAAGAGGGAGGGGAAAGGGGGAACAACAAGGGAAAAAAAGGAGGGAGAAAGGGAGAGAAAGTCCGACTTGTTGCCGTGTTAGAACCTGCCCCCCACCATCAGCTTTTGTGATGAAAATGGTCAGGGACACTCTCCAGCTCCTGGGTCTCTCTCTTTGTCATTCAGGCTTTGCAAGGGAGAGCTCCTTTCTGTTTATTTATCAACTCGGATCCCTTGTCAACACCTCACTTGACTGAGGTTTTAGCACCTTGGTGGTGTTTTGCCCTGGGTTTTTTTAACTCTCTCGGCCAAATCTGTCTGTTCTTTTCCTCCCCTGGGTAAAGACAGGTCTTTCCTTCCCAGTAATTTTGTAAGAATTCTCCATCTCTCGGTGTGAGTTTCCTGCAACAAAACACCAGGTGAAACGCCATTCAGCCCTTGACAGTGACAGTGATTTTTGGGGTGGATGAGAGGTATTTAATTCGTCATTATTTCTTATCTCATCCTTTCCCAATTCCTGGCAAAGCTCTGCCCCAGCTCATCAGCCCCTTCCACATTCTCCTCTCCCACCGTGTGGATGCAACACACCATGACAGATTTGCCATTTCGTATTAAGCTGTTTTCAAATCAACCCAATGCCAAACAAATAAATAATCTAAAAAAAAAATCTTGCTGTTCTGCACTTTTAAAACGCATTTAAAAAGGTTTGGAGACCTTGACCAGGGCACTGTTGCAATAGGAGGCAGGAACAGCAGACACTCCTATGCTTTCAAATTGTACCCCGTGTTCCTATTCCTGATTTTAATGTATCTTAATTAACTTGCTCTGTGGCTGAAGAGAAGACACTCCAGTCTGGGTAGTTTTTCAGTCCAGTGCTTGTCAGCAGCATAAAGTAATCCCTGTTTAAAATGCATATTGATTTGCAAACACGAGAGTGAATCCCAACATTCATCTGCAGCGATGGTATCACTTGAGTTTCAAAGGGGTGGGTTAGGAGTGAGTTCACAAAGGGATCAAATTCTGGTTTAAATTTTAAATTTGTTTTTTCTTTTGTTTGCACCTGCAGCAGGAGTGTGGCCAGCCCTTTGAAAATGGGTGATTTGAATAGGATGTTAGAAAGGGATTAGAAAATTTTAACATCAGTGCATCAGTGATTTAATAAATGTTTCTTTTATTGTTCTTTCTGTTTCATAAACACTTGGTTTTCCTTTCTTTTTTTTTTTCCCCCTTAATCCAGTGTATATCTCCACCCTCAAAAAACATAAAGAGAAATTGGATGGAGCAGAGCAAAGAAATTGCAATTTTAAAGGCAGTCCTTTTTCTAAGTGTGAATTTGGAGGGAATCTTCATAGAATTATAGAATGGTTTGGGTTGGAAGGGACCTTAAAGATCATCCAGTGCCACCCTCTGCAATGGGACACCTTCCACTATCCCATGTTGCTCCAAGCCCCAAAGCCCCATCCAACCTGGCCTTGAACATCTCCAGACCAAAAAGTCTTCCCCAAAAGCTTTGTTCTGCCCCTGTGGTTTCCTTCTGAGACCAGCAGTATTCCATTTGTAGGGATGCTCGTTGCAATACCAGGAATGCTTGAATTTAATTTTCCTGATTTGGCCACGTTGTTGAATGCAGTTAATGAAGCATTTAATGAAGCAGTTAATGAAAAGGGGAGCATAAAAAAAGGACACCCCCCCCCCCCCCCAAAGGATATTTCATTCCAGCCATCAAAGGCTCTTCACTCCCAAGGACACAGCTCCCTTTGGATGTGCAGAATTAGCAAGTGGTCACCCTTTTAGATGCTGAGACTTGGCAATATGGATGTCTCCAGAAAGGGATGCAGGATTTGCCCCCAGGAGCCAAAACACCAGACCCTAAAATGTCTCTCTCAAAGAAAGTAGAAGATTATCATTATTATTATTATTCTCTTGGAGAGATTGTGTTGTGCTCAGCCGTTGGCATCTGAGCCTGCATTATCCCAGGAGTGGTTGTTTGTGTACCTAAGAATCACAGTCCTTAAGGACAAATTTCCACTGAGCAGAGTCTCCAATTCTTATTTTGGGTTATGTCCTCAATGGATCTGGAGTTGCCAACGTGCCAGAAAAGCAGGGATGCTCCTTATGGACTCAGGGAGTTAAATTTGCCTTCAGATGTTCAGCTTGTCTTGAAATAAATTGTTTTTTCCCCAAATCTCATCCTGTAAGGAAGATCCCAACTTATCTTTCACAGCACTCATTTGTCAGAGGATGGTCTTCACAAAGTGACTTTCCAAGAACCAGGGAATTGTTGGTGGAGACCACCTGGAAAAGCCTTTCTTACCATCACTGATTCCTCTTGCCACAACCCCGAGGGGCTGTAGGAGGTTCTGGAGAAGATCAGGGAATCCCAGAATGGTTTGAGTTGTAAGGGACATTCGAGACCATCCCATTCAAACCCCCTGCCATGGGCAGGGACACCTTTCACCAGACCAGGTTGCTCCAAGCCATGTCCAACCTGGCCTTGGACACTTGTTGATGGTTAAAGGTGACCAGCTCAGTGGTTTAGGAGGAAGGAACAATGAAAGGGGATGTTTATCTGAACACAGACCCCCCTGTGATGTCCTGGCTGCTCCTGCACTCTGATAGAACTGGATGATCATGTTCATTCCCTTCTGATATCAACTGGTAGGGGAGATTTGGGTGAAGCCCACATTATTGGTAATTAATAAGCTCCGTCTCAGAAGATATTTAGCCTGTGTACCTGCTCTTCACCAGAGCAGAGGGTCAGAGCCAGGGGTGTCCCCACCACCCCCGTGCTGTTCAGTGTGCAGGTGACAAGGAGGGACCTGTTTGGTGACACCATCCCAGAGCACTGGCCATGCCTGGAGGAGGCGAGGGAAGATGTACCCCTCACAGTTCATCCTCCACCCTCCCAGGGTAGGTCCCTGCAATCCTTCTGCCCACCAGGTCTCTCTGATATCCCTGTGTCTCCACCAGGGACACAGACAGGAGCCCCTTCCTTATTCTGGGCTCTGCCAGCTCTTCTGGAGTGGAGAAAGGAACCCAGAGCCCTGGTGCTGCAGCTCCCTGTGCACTGGGTGCATTTTTCATCCGTACTTTTCCCTCTCCAGGTTTGTTCTCCTGCTGTACCACTAGGTGGGCCAAAGCTACACCAGTGAGAGTCCTGCAGGAGACAGGGAAGGCAGGTGGGTCTGGCGGATCCCTGCTGGCCAGGGGACAGGAGAGGGACAGAAGGAGCAGGGACAAGTGCCAGAGACCCCCAAGTTTCACCTTGAGTCTTGCAGCCATTCTTTTCCCTTGCAGGAAAGATGTCCTGTCCTAAAGAAGTGACCATCCCAAGAGGAGGAATCCAGCTGGGACATGACATTCACCACTGGCACAAAGTCACATCACAGGGTGGTGGCAGAGGCCCCCAGCACCATCAAGCCCTGGCTTTGCCACCTACTGCCTTCCTGAAGCAGGTCATGGATGGGCAGGACAAGCTCAGCAGAGCCTGGTAGGGAAGAAACAGAGTCAGCACTGGTGCCTGCAGGGAAAACTGGAGGCACCCCCAATATGAGAGGGAATACTCCTTAAAATAACACTTTTTCACCCAAGCTGAGGTGACAGAAATATAAAAGTCTGAATATGAATATTCAGATTTGCTCTACTCTGGGTGTTCTGCCTCCATCATGCCAAGAGCCATGCCATGGATCCAACCCTTCCTGCCCTCCTGGGAACATCCAGCACTGGATCTTCTCCTGTCAGCCACCCTCCATTTCTCTTATGAGCTCTGTGATCAGAGAATAACACATTTATATTGAAAATTTTCAGTGGGAATCCAGGAGCAGCCCAAATCCCAGTCTGCCACTGGCATGGAGTAACCTGGGCAGGTTGCAGCCACAGCCAGAGGTGTTTTAAGCAGTGTCAAATGCCGGCTGTTCCCTTTCATGTCTGCTCTTCTCTTCCAGTTGAGGACATCTCTTTGAAGCCTAAGGAGCTGAGAAACCCACCCAAAATTGCTCCTGATTTGCTCATTGCTATCAGTGCCTCTTTAGAGCCCAGAGAAGAACCCATGGCCTGTAGGCATCTCACCTAACTCCAGCTATCTGAAGATTAGGCACCAAGCCTAAAGCAGACCCCAAAGAGAGGAATGCAGCTCCAGGAGGAATTCCCCCCACCTCCCACACACTGGTATCTGCAGGGGGCTGAGCTGCCCAGGGCTCCAGGGCACCACTGACCAACCTTCTGCAAGGAGCACTGGACAGTGGCAGTAGGAAAGGGGAAGCCCTTTTAGGATTTTTGGCACAGTTCTAAAACCCTCTCCTCCTCCAGCACCGATCCAACCTCCACCTCTGGACAGCAGTGATCTTTCTACAGAAAAATCAGCTGCTCACAGAGACCTGTCTTGAAGAGGGGACAGGAATTTAGCCTCCAAAATCCACCATTTCACCAGTTCTGCCACGGAGTCACATTGTGAGCCAGATGTTGTCCACCTTCACCCTTGTTCTCCACATCTCATTAGGTGGACACTGACCTACCTTGTCACTGTCTGTACTGCTGTGACTCCCTGTCAGGATGAATGGATGGTGTATCTGAGACAGATCTCAGTCTTCAGGGACCTTAAAAAAGGAAAGAGGGAAGCAGAATGACATGTCACATGTCAAAAGACCCATGAAAAATCCTGGCCTCCAGCACCCAGCCAGCCAAGATGCCAATATTTATGTGATACTTTCATAGAAATAGGATATAAGAGGTTTAGTGCTCACAGCACGTTTTGGAATCTGGGTCTCCAGAGATCTGTAGGAACTCCCATGTGTTCTTGGGGCTCCTCACCAGGGCTGGCTTTGGGAAGGGTGGGTTACAAAGCTGCCTGGTGGGCATTTCCTGGGGCTCCCAGTGCTCCCAGCAAGCCACAGCATGGGCTTCTCAGGATAGAAGGAAAAACAGGCTGTGGCTTTCTCACGCTGCCGTGGTGGCTGTGCCGGTCCACGGAGACCCAGAGGGATGTGTGGGGAAGGCAGTGAGCAAACTGCAAGGGGGGAAGGTCAACCACCTTCCAGTAAGACCCAATTCCAGCTGCAGTTTGCAAAAGCAAATCATTAGTTAGATTTTACCAGTGGGAACTCAAGGATGAAGGAGGGAAGGGGCAGAATGCACTGGTGGCCTCCACCAAAACCTTCTGCCCCACAAGGAGCCTTCCCAGGCTCTGTGTTTGCTCTCCATGAGGACGATCTTCCCACCCTGCAGCCGTAGCAAACCTTCTCCAAGCAGGGCAGAGGGGGAAGGAGAGCAAGAGAAGTGACACACGGAGTATTTGAGAAGAGTGACCTGCCTGGATCTCTCCAAACCTCCTCCCCCGGGCGCTGATCTCTTTCCAGAGACATCTCTGGGATGGGAGCATCCTGGAGGTGCCTTTTTTGACCACGGGTGAGCGCAGCTGTTCCCTGGTGTGACTGACTGCAGTCATGTTTCTAAATCCAGCGCTCTCGACACACTCAAGTGGACCCTGAAGATGCCAGCTGGGCCATCATCATGAGTAAGCAAGACAGAACCAGCCTGCAGTGCCTTCATAAGGCATTCCAGCCCCGTGACAATGAGGCTCTGTCCTCCCACCCCCTCTTCCCCTTGCCAGCTTGATAACTGAAGTTACCCCCCTCCTCTGGCAGCAGGATTGTGGTGGAGTAATAGAGAACTGGAATGGTTTGGGTTGGAAGGGACTTTTGATATTGTCTAGTTCCAAACTCCACCCCGTGCCACAGGCAGGGACACATTTCACTAGCCCAGGTTGCTCCAAACCCCATCCAACCTGGCCTTGGATGCTTCCAGGGTTGGGCATCCACAACTTCTCTGGGCAACCTGTTCCCTCAGAACTTCTCCCTGGGCACTGATGGGCAACGTCAAGGGAAAAGAAGCCAAAGCCATGCTGCTGTCCCCCCACTGGGGACCAGAGCCTGCCCGTGCCAACGTCTGAATGATGTGCAAATATTTGGGAAAAGGATGGGGGAAAATGGACCAGCCCGGATGAGCCTTGCCAGGCTTTGCCATCAGGCCCTAAATCAGCTGTTGGGAGAAAACACTGCAGGTCTGGGCAGCCAAATGCCAGCAGTCCCACATCCCTAAGGCTGTCCTGCATCCCTAAGGCCCAGGGCAGCCTTTTTACTGATTCTAATGGATTGCAAAACCCGGCCCTTGAAGGTCTGGGTTCAAAGGTGGCGTTGATAATAGATAATTAATCGACAGGAGCGTTCCTAGGGTTGGGAATGGCCATTACACACCCCAGTACCTTTTTATCAGTGCCATTAAAAGCAGTTGGTGCCAGAGCAAGCAGGGATGCTGCTGCTGCTGCTGAAGGAATCAACCCGACCCTGAGAGTGTGAGTGTGTGTGTGTGTGTCTGTGTGTGTCTGTGTGCCTCTGACAAAGTGGATTATCTCCATCCTCCCCAACCAGCAGCTGCAAAGCAAAGAGGAAAAGGGAGAGTGGCTGAATTTGTACCTTCAGGTAAAGTTGCCTGGTGCTTCCTGGAGGGAGGGGCAGAGGCTTTGGGGGATGTTTAAATCTCTCCCCAGGAACAAAAGGACGGGAGATTAGCTCGACCCCTGGAAGGGATGTGTGTCCTGCCCCATCCTCCTCCCCCTGCAGCCCTGCTTTGCCGGGACCCCCACGCCCAGGCTGGTGTCTGAGGGGCTGTGTGTGTGTGTGTGTGTGTGTGTGTGTGTTCCAGTCTGCAGTGTGAGCAATTTCACTTGAAAAGACAGAGAAATCCCCTCCTTTGAAAGTCTCAGTGTTTGGTTCTTTCCAGTAATGCTATAATTGGATGGGATTTTCTCTAATACACAGGGAAAGTCCTTAAGATGATTTTTCACACACCACCACCCTCCTCCTTTTCCTCATCCCACCTTATGCAATAAAAACTCCCTCCTCCAGCCTCTTTGGCTCCTCTGGGGTGGGGGAGCCGCTGGAGGGGGCGGTGGGGGGATGGATTTAATACACTCCATATAATTGCAGCATCGACACCGCGGGGATTTGCTGGGAGAGCCGGGCAGAGCATCCGTTCCCCCTCTGGAAGGAGGAGAGAAGGCGCTCGGATCAACTGGAGCTTGGCTACACGGAGCGATTAGATCTCGGAGCACTTGCCAGAGCTCACATTTGCAATCACTTGTCATCCAACCCTAAAGAAAATAATCAGGGCCCGACCCCTGCCAAATTCCCAATGATTTAAATATCCCCGAATGAACTGCATTTCTAGTATAATTTCACTAGAATGAATATATCTCTCCATCTAGCACAACACAAACATATCTTTATATATATGCATATAAAGCTCTGTGTGTGTAAATAGGAATATTCCCTACTAAGGGAAAATATATATGCAGCTCTTAATGAGAATGAAAGCGCATTTTGATTTGAGCTAATGCAAGGTTGCAAGCCTTCCTCCAAGAAAGTCATTAAAAAACTGTGCCTCTCTTTGTTCCGTGTGAGCCACAGAAATTTTTCTGATTCACAGATAAACTGGGAGAAAGTCAAAGAAATAAATAAAATCTCCTCCAGCCCTCTGTCTCCTTAACAAAAAAAAAATAAGAAAGAGACAAACTAAAACAGGGGAAAAAAACCCAAACAAACATGCAGCAAGCAGCTACTACGACCTAAAAAAAAACCATGTAAAAGAGAATCGTTGTTGTTATTCCAGGGAGAAAATATCTCCTCGCTCATCCAGTGCCTCCATCCCCTCGTTTTCGCCTCTCCAGCCCCCTTTCAAATGAGCCAGGGCAAGGCAAAGCCTGTCAGCTGGGTGACACTTGCTCCCAGATCCAGCAAGCTTTAAACAATATGTTCCAGAGGAGCAGCAAACCTAACCACGGACCCAGAATCGAGGAGCTACATCTTTATAAAATGATTTTTTTTTCCCTTTTTTTTTTTCCTCCCCTTATTTCCACCCCACCGAAAAACCTGCCGGGTTTTTTTTTTATATTTTTTTTTTTTGGAGCCGTGGGATCCACCCCGACTCACCCCCCACCACCGCCACTGAAAAGAGAGAAATTGGTACAATATGTAGAGGGAGAAATTAAAAAAGAGATCAATTACTAGTGCCCTGTGGGGTGGATCTGGTGGATGAAGTCGTTTGCAGCAGCGCCTTCGCAATGTCCGGGGCTGGGATTCCTGGAAATTGGGATGATCTGGATGAGCCTTATTGAGATTTGCATGGAAGAAGTTGATTTTTTTAGCAGTTCTCTTCAGTGGAGCCCTTGGATATCTGGCTGGTTGGACTGGTGGGGAAGGGGTATGTGTGGCTTGGAGGGGGGGTGTGCGTGGCTGGGGGTGTGTGTTCATGTCTGGGTGTAAATCCTCTTTTTTGTTTTGTTTTGTTTTTTTTCTTTAATGAAAAAGGAGAAAAAAAAATCCAACGAGAAAAGGCACCGACCAAAAGTTTCTAGAAAGTTAGCTCCAATGCGTCCCGACCGACACCGGGAGGAAATGGGCATTTGAGAAGAAGACGGAATGGCAAGAAAGAGAAAATCGAGAAAATAATAATTGAGAAGAAAAAGGGAAAAAAAAAAACTTTCACACTTTTTTTTTTTCTGTTTTTCTTTTTTTTTTTTTTTTTTTTTTTTTTTATTTTAGTAGCTTCGACCCAGGGAGTGAAATCCGGGCAGGTTGTTATAGCTACCCAAATCCACAGGGGTCCCCCCTGTCTATTTAAACCCCCTAAATCTTCCTTCCCCTTTTTAAAACTACATTTTATCCCTTGGCTTGTGGGCCAACGTGCCCCCTAATGAGTATTAAAACACTATCTCCTTGCAATTAGCTCATTCCTGACTTCACGCTCCTGATTGACAGAACAAGCCAAAGCATCAGAATTCTCCCTTTGGCAATAAGTGCTGATTGGGTCCTTTTTAAGAGAGCTACTTCAAACTTTTTTTTTTTTTTTTTTTTTTTTTTTTTTTTAATATTTGCCTTCAGTGTCTTGGCTGAGAGAAGAGTTTTTTACCTCTCTGAGATTTTTTTTTTTTTTTTTTTTTTTTCCTTGAGAGTAGTAGAGGAAGCAAGAGAGGATTTACCTGGTCGGGTTGAGTTCACTTCATTTGACTTTTTTTTTTTAAATTATTGTTATTATTATTATTATTAAAATAATCATCCTGCCTCAGAAGAAAGGAAGGTTTTTGGCAACTCTGGTTAAAAAAAAAAAAAAAAAGAAAGACAACTTTTCATCAATGGCCTCTTTTGGATATTTCCTGTTTCTTTGTGGGTTGAGTCAGGCTCTGTCAAGTTACCCAATCTGGTGGTAAGTTTTATTCTTCTTCTTTTTTTTTTTTTCCTCTCATTTTCATTTATTTTTCCCCTCCTCTGTTTTCTCTGCAACCCCTGCGCTTAAGATGACTTGAAATTCTCCTTTCGTTGCCACTCAGCTAAAGAGGTGGGATTGTTCCAGCGCCAGCAAGTTCTTAGAACCTGCATTTCACCTCTTTTATTTATGCATTCACTTTGTTTATTTTGACTGGGTTATACCTGATCTCTCCTTCTCCTACTGTAAAAGAGAGAGAGAGCGAGAGGGAGCGATCGGAAAGTTATTTTTTTTTAAGTGCTTTGATCCTCTCCTGTGAAGAACAAAAGGCGCTGCCTGAATTAAAGAGATAATGATACAAGTTGACATGAGCATTTCAAGGTGATTTCGAGCTAGTCAGGTGGAAGGAAGGGGGGGAAAGCCATGAAAAGTTTTGGGATTTTTTTCCCCCCCTTGGCTTTAAGGAATATTTAGGGGGGAAAGAAAAAAAAAATAGGGGGGGAAAACGGGCAGAAAGGGAAAGGAGGTGAAGGCTCGACAAGCTGGGTGCTGGGGAGGCAGAGCGGGGAGCGGAGCCGGGGCTGGGGGCGATGAGCCCGGCCAAGATCGGCGGCTCCTGCGCGCTCCTTTCCCCCGGAGAACACGCACTTTTTGGGGGGTCGCAGCCCCTTATTTGTGCCCTTTTTCCGCGCCTTGCACCCTACGCCTTTAAGAGCCTTTTCTCCCTCACTCCCCCACAAAAAGCAAATGGTGCTGGGCAAGGCATGTAAGTGCACGATCTGCGCTAATTACCCCGCGGAGGTAATTGCGCTCAGGGAAGCCCGGGCGCTGCGCGGAGGATCCGCGGGCCACGGGGGCTGCCCCGCACCCGCGATGCCCAGAACTCGGGAGCGCCCGCAAAACCAAAAAGGGGGAAAGAAACCCACCCCGAATCCTGGTGGTAATAATTAATTTTCTGAGTGCGTTGAATCCCCGCTCTCTCCCCCCTCCCCTCCCACCCCAAGGCGGTCGCGGGGTTCGGGAGGGATCCGCGGTCCCCCCCGCGCCCGGCGCTGCAGAGGTGAGGGTGGTGAAGGCAGCAGCCTCTCCAACTATTTCAGGTATGTCTGAAAGCAGGGAATTCGTTGGGATGGGAGAAAAGCAATAAAATGCAAATGTGTTCTTGGGAAGACAGGCAGAAAGAGCACCTGGACGGGGAGTCATTAAAAAGCAATCTTTTATTCCCAGCCACCATCTAACTTATAATTAGAAACTCCGGTTGCATTCCTGATTGGAGAAGGAAACGCATTCCTCTAATACCAACATAAATATTGCCTTGTCACCCGAGCGAGGGGAGCGAAGGGTCCCCCCCGGTCCCCGCAGCCCCGCTCGGCTCCCGGAGCGGCGGGAGAAGCGGCTGTCGGGGGTGGGAAAAGGCTGGAAAGGAGGAGATGGACACAGGGGCAGGAGGTGCCTTCCCAAGCCGGGGGTATCAGGTGTGTGCAGGGGGGGCGGCAGCGGCGACACTCTGGGGTTTGGAGTGGTTTGAGTTTGGTGGTTTTTTTTCTTTCCATCCTTCCCCGGTGCCAACCAGCGGTTTTAGACATTTCTTTCGCGAAGAGAAACCCCCCTTAGGCGATGGAAATGCAAAGGAGGGTTTGGTTGGGGTGGGGGAGTCGGAGGAGAGGCCGGGAGCTGTTACATTGGCTGCCAAAATTCCCTCTCACCCCCCCTCCACCCCTCCCTTTCTGTCTTTATTTATCCCCAACCTTTCCCTCTTTATTTGTCCCCAAGCAAGGTATAAACCCAGGGCCACCCCCGTGGCGGGAGATGGGGAGCAGCCCCGGAGAATCAGGGGGAATCAGTGGGAATCAGGGCCTGGGGGGTGGCACAGGGGTCCCCTGGATACATCCCCTGCACATCCCAAGAGCAGGAGTCAAGTTCCTTGTCTCCTCGTCCAGGACAGCTGCTCCCAAACCAGCTGATTCAGTGAATCGATGGTGCTGCTCGATTTTATTTTAATTTCATTTTACCCTTTTCTTTCTTTGGGTTGTTTCTTTTTCACTGTGTGTGTGTGTGGAGGTGGGGTTTGTGTGTATGTGTATGCTGGTGTTGTTTTGTTTTTTGAAGAGAGGACCAGGAAGTTTTTAGTCTGGCCATGCAAGCACCAAACATCCCATCTCAGCCACCTCTGGCTAAAGCCTCCCCTGTATCAGCTCATAGTGATTTGTTTACAGCAGAAAATCTGTAATTTACCATCCCTAAATGGTGTCCCCTCCCCAGTAACAGTTTCTAATTGAAGAGTAAACTCATCCTAAAGCGGTGGATATTTACACTTGGAGAAAATCTGTGCAAAAGCAGGGACTGAGAAATTATATTTTCCTGTAGGTTTTTGGTTAATTATTCTCCCCAAAGCAGGGGAAATAGAAAGTGTGTATTTGTCAGTGGGGGTAATAGACATGTGTCTGTTGCTGTAAGTTCTGTGTACCTCTTACAGCTTCTTCCTTACTTGGCTGAGCTCTTTAAATTCCTGTTCTCACCATGGCATAAGGACACCTGTTTAAATCAGGCCAAGCAGTGCTGGTGGACCCAGATCCCTGGAACCCTTGGGAAAAGTGCAGTGGAGCAAAAGGGAAAAGATTCCCCCGGAGCAGTGATGCTCCCATGTTCCATCCACACCCTTTCAGTGACCGTGGAGATGGGAGAACCTACAGGAGCTTCTTAAAAACAGGAAATAATATATTTACAAACTGGGATAAAATGGGCTTTAGAAGTAATGATTTAAGGATAATAAAGTAAGAAGGAGCAGTTCCCACTGGAACTGCTGTGCCAAGTTTTGAGGGATGTGCTGACGTGATTTATTGTGCCACAGTAACCCCATGGGACCTTCTCCAGCACAGCAGCACTGAGCAGTTCAACCTAAAGGAGCTACTGGGAGCAGCAACAGGCTCTTCCACACCCAGGGGGCCAGATTAAGAGCAAAAATGTGTTGGGTTTTTTGGGTTGTTTTTGTTTTTTTGTGTTTGGTTGTTTGGGGTTTTTTTAAAGGGTTAGTACTGTTCATTTTTGGGGTTGTTAAACTTAAAAAAATAAAAAAGAGAGAGATTGGAATGAATGAAGGAAGACTTAGGAAATTCAGAAGCAGAATTCATGGCTAGGGGAGGACTAGACATAACCTGTTCCCTTGTCCTGTGGGAGTCTGGAGTCCTTGTGGAGTCACAGTAGCAGCACAAGCAAAATTAAAACTTTTTCCAACTAACTGGCACTGCCTCCACATGGAACGGGGGAAAAAGCTTTTAATTTTATTTCTTTTATCTTTTCATCAGTGGTATCTGGCCTGACTTGGTCTGAACGCAGCCAGAGCGCAGAAATGATTCAGAAAGGAGAAGTGTTTGGTTCAGGAGTGGAAAAAAAACAGCAATAAAAATGAACACAGAGCTTCTGTGCTGGGAGTCTTAACCTCCTGTAGCCCAGGATGTTGGTACTGGGGGAGATGATCCCGGGAGAGGCTCTCTGGGCTGAACTAAAAGTTAGCTGGCATTTCACATGTCATTTTTCCTGTGTGTGAGGCATTTTGGGGCTTGCTGGGGATGTGTGTGGTTGAAGTGTGTGCCTGGAGAGGGACTGGAAGAGGATGTCTCATGGGAGGAGAGAGGCACTGGCCGGGATCTGATGTGGTGGCATCACTTTGGGGTAGGAATGTCTGTCCCTTCCTCTGTCTGCTGGTCATGGTGGAGCTCCTGTCCCCAGTGCTGCTCTCTGTAACAGCCGTGTCACATCCAAAACTGGGGTGGGATAGCATTGGCCCCATAACAATGGGGCAAGGAAATGAGCTGGAGCCACCAGTGTCAGGCTGGGCAGAGCATTCCTGGAGATGCCAGGCTGGTCTTTGGGAAGGGGACATGAAGGATGTGAGGATGTGTGTTGGAAACCTTTTGCTGACTGTGACCTGGCTTTGTTTTCTTATTCCCCACCATTGGTCCCAGAAGCTCTGTCGGTTTGCCCATCCCTGTAGGATGAAGCTGGAAAAGTCTGTGATGTTCTGCAGTATCCACTTGACATGAGGGCTGGGGAGGGTGATCCAGCAGAGCTTTCCACCTCTCTTGTTTTGCAGTTCAGGAAGTGTCAGTGCACGGGAGAAGGGCGGGAGGGAGCTTTGCCAACAGGCACACGAGGAACCCGGTGGCATTTCTCCAGCAATCCTCAGGTGCAGCACCTGAACCTGTCCCTGTGGGATGGCATCACTGCACTGAGAGCAGTGCATTGTGCTCTGGTTCAGGTCCCTCCTGGGATCTCTTTACCCTTGAGGTGGGTGGAACAGCCCCTGACTTACCCAGTGAGAAGATCCCACAAGAAACCTGATTCTCCTTTCGTTGCAAACCCTGCAGAACCAAGTGGTGTTCTTGAGAAAGCAAAGCTTAGTTTGGCAGAGAGCAATAAATGGGAGAGACAATAATCCCTCATTGGCCAGGAGGGAGGCAGAGCCATGGAAGGTCACCCAAGGGACAGCCTGAGCTGTGTGTGCTGGCAGCAGGGCTCCTGAAGCAATCTCTAGGGCTGGGAAATAGGAATTACATCTCCCCACTTCCCTGCTCCGTTAGCTGGGGTTGGGGGTTCTGACATTCCCTAGGTGATGACATTCCTGTTCATCTCCTCCTCTCCTGCAGTGGAGCCATGGTAAAGCCCATCAGTACACGGTGCTACATGTGGCCCTCTCCCACCCTTGCTCCAAGGCTTGGGAATTGGCTTTACACACTTTTATCTGTGTTACAACAGGACCTGACACGGCCCTGTTTTGCCAGGCAGTTTATAACCATGGAATGCTGGGTTAGCCCGTGCTGGGATACCAACTCCTCCACCAGTTTGGATTTTCAGGAGGGCAGGATGGGTGATTTGCACCCAAACCTCAGTGGGGTAGAGGGAACTGGGCCAAGGAGATGGTGCTGTGTAGATGTAAGTGGTAAAAAAGCAGCTCTTGCCCACTCCACGCACAGGGTGTAGCATGCAAAGGGTAAGGGAAGTTATTTCCCATCTCCATTTCTCGTGGTGGGACTGGAGGAACAGACTCTAAGGGTATTCATGCTGCTCCTGGCATAGTCCAGGCATGGAGCAGCTCTTTGGGGAGGTGAAATGACTGGACAAAGATCACACAAGAAGGTTTTTTCACAGCAGGAACTGAAAATTTTTCAAGGTCTTATCAGGAAGCCCCTGTTACAAACACAGGGAGGGCTGGGACTCTCCCAGAAAGCCCAGGGTGTGCTAAAGAAAATCCCTCATCTACTCAGATTGCAGACTCATTTCACTAAATTGTGTTGTCCTACTACTTATTAATTACTTTTTTTGTTTCAATTTTAAGAGTGCTTTCTTAGCTAAGTTACCCTGAAAAGCAGCAACTTGATATTCAAAGCATTGGATGATGACTTTGCATCAAACAAGCAAATCCTTCCTAACTAAGATAAGGAGAAGTGAATAATTTGGCTCCCCAGCCCTTTTCTGGTGAAAACCCAGAGGTGAAATATGTCCTTCACAGACATTTGAACAGCTCTAAGACTTCTCCTCTGGAAAGTTTTGAGCATTTAGAATCATAGAATGGTTTGGGTTGGAAGGGACCTTTTAAAGGTCATCTAGTCCAACCTTCCTGCAATGAGCAGGGACATCTCATCTCCAACCAGAGCAGCTGGAACAGGGGAATGGGCATTACATGGATTTCTGTTGGCCAAAAAAAAAAACACTTTTTGACCATTCCCTCTAAAGAATCAACCTGGAGCTTTGCTGTGAGCCTGTGGTCTGTCCTAGCAAAGAAAAGCCAAGGATTGCTGGTTGTACCAGGGGAAATCATGTTGAGTGTCCATCCCAAATCCGTGGGATCCCTTCCCTGCTTGTTTCCTGCCGCTGGGATGAGCCAGCTCCGCTGCAGCTCTGCCGCGATGCTGCTGCTTTTCCAGGCAGGGAATGCCACTCTCTGCATCGCTGGTTCTTGGCAAGGCTGCAAAGCGGCCGGACAAGGAGGTTATTCCATGTTAGACCCCACGAGGAGCAAATTCCTTTTTTTTTTTTCACTTTGCGTGTTTGGGAAAAAACGCAACGGGACGACCGCGGGTTGATGTGGCCGCCCCGGCGTTCCTCGAGTTCGTGATTCAAATGGCCCCGCCGCATTTCAAAGGGCTTTATTGGGCATAATGACAGCACTTAACAAGCCTTGCACAAGCGTGTGGCTTGGGGGGAGAGGGGGGGAATCCGCCGGGCACTGAGTCAGGATGCTCCCTTTGGAGCATCCCTTGGGACGGCTGAGCTTATTGCCGGCATGGGGAGCACCTCACAGCGTCATCCCCAGGACCTCCTCCCATCACTCCCACCAGCATCCAAGCTGAAATCTCCTTCCCAGGGCAGGGCTGGGCTCGTGGTTTTGCTCTGCATCGCAAAGGAGACCAAAGAGGGGAGTTTGGAAGGAGGAGCGTGCAGGAAATTCTGGAGATCACGGCTGGAAAGGAGGAGAAGGTTCAAAATAGGCACCTACTCTTTTCTGTGATGTGTTTTTTGCCCACTCAGGTGGTGACCAGTGTTGGGGTGATGTTACCAGTGAAACCCACTGAAATACAATGGAAAGGAAGGGGAAATTAACAGGGGAGAAGTATTGGGCAGAGAACATATGCCTTGTCCACATGCTGGATGGGGCACAGCAAGAGTGTTCCCAGCCTAAATGTCCCACTGAACAAATCTCTGCTTTGCTGTCACCACTTAGAGCCAAGACAAATTCAGTGGGATTTAATGCTGAAAGGAGAGGAATACTCAGGGATGTCTGAAAAGGCAGGAGCCCTCCTTGGTGTATCCATCAGGGCTTTGCTGCATCAGACCTACGGCTGGTCTTGCAGAAAAGCCACCCCTGAAACTGTCCACATCTTTTCCATCTATCCCAGGCCTTTCATGATGCTTTTCTCCCCTTCTGTCCTTTTAAAAGCAGAAGGATTTACTTTAAGCCCTGTCGTCATCTTAGCACAACACGTAAAAATTCATCAGTTCGTGAGTTCCCTCCAAATTCTACTGGAACTTGCAAAAAAAAAAAAAAAAAGGGGTGGGGGGAAGAAGAACTGATACCTTAACTGCCTTGTTCTGAACTCCTAACATAGGGCACAGCTTTTCAAACCAGCCTGAAAGCCAGGGGAGAGCAGTTCTGCATCACAAAGGTGTTGTTTGTCTCTCTTCCTGGTTTGTCACCTGCATATTCACAGTCCCCTTCCCACTTGGATGCTGCTGCTGCTCAGAGGGAGTTTTGCATTTGTGGAGGCTGAGCCATCAAAGGAGTTCAAGGCGCCTTTGGTCTCCTCATCACAGTTTCTGTCCCGGTGTTAATAATAGTCACTTATGCTTTGTATTGATATAGTGATAATTATTAGCAGGGATGCTGTGACTCTTTTCCATTGTGGGTGTTCCTCCACACTCTCTGGGTGTGAAATGCTTTTCTCTTCTGGCATCTTTGCACACTCTCAGGCTTCACCAAGATCATATTGTAGCGCTTGGGCTGGTCCCCTTCTCACATCAGGGGCCTCACAAGGTATTCCAGGTGTCTGGGGTGGTCATTTCTCCCCTTCCACAGGAGCTTGGTAAGGCTCAAAGTGTATTTGGGCAAATTTGCCTGGAAGGTTCAGGGTGCCTCAGGGGTTCCTTGAGCTCAGGTCATGGCAGACCCTCACGTTTCTGGCCTGACCTTGTGTTCATCACAGGTTTGGAAACTCTCCTGATTGCCCTGCATCATTCCCAATGTTCAGCTTAAACACACGACCCTGGAATGACATCTAGGCTAAAACTGAAGATGTCCAGGTTCCCATAAAGAGCCCATGCACAGGTTCTACTTCCAGTTAAGACACTTGGTGGCATCCTAGTTGTCCTCAGAGGCCTGGCAGGGATTGTACACAATCCACTCTCAGCAGCAGATGGAAGCCAGTCAAGGAAACCCAGAACATCTCAGTGGCATTTCTTGTCTATCTGCAGGCAGCTGAGCAAAGCCTTGGGGTGGAATCCACTTTACCTGTTATGTGCCTGCAATTTTGGTGTTTCCATCCAAACCAGGAGCTTCAGGCTCCTTTCTTTGAAGGGGAGAAGTGGGCACCTTCTTACAGGGCAATTCAAGTCTCAGTTGTTTGATGGAACTTGACTGGTTAAATCCTCTGTGACTGTGGAGCAGCTGAGGAAACCAGAACCAGCTCAGAGGTATCTCCACCTCTGTCATCCAGGTTTAGTCCGATGATACCCAAGACAGGGAATCCTCTTGGAAGGTTTGCTCTTTCCTAGCTGTTAAAATCTGTAATTCCCATTGCCTGGCATCATTTCACGTGGCTCAAGTGATGGACTTTTTCTCCATCATTTTCCTGTATATTAATAAGGTCTGTAGTGTCCACTGGTGTATTGGAATGGGTGCAGCTACTGCAGGAACATCCCTGCCGTCCAGGCTGGCACTAAAATCCTCTAGTCCACCCCTCTCCTCAGCAAATCCACACCAAATTGTATCTTGCCATGTGTAAGCCCAGCTGCTGAAAGCCTAAGCCTTGAGTGTTTTGCAGCTTCCCCCATAACATACTGAATCCTGCCTCGAATCCAGGACACTCCAGGGCACAAATACATTTCCCTCGTGCTCCTTATCCATGAACACATCCAGAGCCTCCCACCCTCCTCCAACCACAGCCACAAGTCATTACCTCAAGATTGTAATGGAACTTTATCTCTGAACTTCTTAAAAAGAGATATGAAGTGGTTTTCTTGTGTCCCTGGCGTGGGTTATCTCAGCAGAGGGACACAGCCACTCTGATTAATGCAAGAGTTGTATCTGCATTTCAAGAATTCCTCTGATTTTGCCTTTCTTTCAGTTCCCTGAAATCAAAGCCTCTTCCCTTTGCCCAGTCTATATCTCTTAGTTTTACTTCCTCTCTTTGTATTTACCCTACATCTCTGTTGAAATATGCGGCTTTATGGCAAAAATGATGCACATTCATGTTTCCAGGGAGATTTCTGGAAGAATTCTGCCAACAGAATTCCCATTGTGGGATGGAGCAGAGTCCATCTCTGTCATAGCTGAGCCTGTGAAATGAAGCCAAGCAGAGCAGGACTTCCTTCTGCTTCCAAAGGGTGCACCTTGTCTAATAGAGATATTTACTACGGGGTGGGAAGGCAGGAATGAAACTCCTTGAACAGTTGCCAAGCCTTCCATTCAGTTTGTCCCTGTGCCCTCAGAAGGACAACAATAGAGCCTGTTGCTAGACAGTGTTGTGTGGCATGACAGAAAACAACTCTAAATCCTTTGCAGGCTGGGGGACACACTTAAGGGAGAATTCCTGGGGTTTTATGAGCCTACAGTAGCTGGGAAGAAATGGGACAGTCTGGGCAGGTAGGACTCCATCCAAATCCCAGTGAAGACTGGGGAAGATTTGGGGAAATATCACTTGGCATCAGACCAGAGTTGTAGAACCTGTAGACCCACAGTTCCTTCAGAGGCACAAAAACCCGGTTAATGCTGGTTTTTGGGAGATTCATGTTTGATTTCTATCCCTCCTGGAGGGAGAATCTTCTTGAAGCTTTTGCAGACTCCAGTACAGTGCCCTTTAGAGAGGAATAAGATGCGACTCATCCAACATGTGTCAGAGGTTTGCTTTTGGATGGGATGAATCACATCCCAGCTGTGCCAGTTTTCTAACCATTCCCTGCAAGAGGATCCTGGATGACTAGGACAGGCAAAGACATCTGCCTTTAGACAGATGACTCCTTGCTTTGAATATACTCCTAAAGGTTAGGAGCATCTTGTGATCTCTGTAGACCTCTGGAGTGCTGATAGAGGGCTTTTCCATTGGAAGGCCCTTCAATGGGCATCTTTAGTGACACAAAAATCCTGTATCTCAGAAGGGTGTGTGAAGGGAATTCTTATGAGGTATCAATTTCTTACGTGTTCTTCCATGGGAAGAGCCATCCAGATGGATTTGATGTGAAATCAGTCACCTGAGCAGGAAAGCTGAGGACCACCTTGATCCATCCTGTGTGTCACAGGAGTGTTGCCTTTCCTAGTGGTTTCCTTCCCAGTGGTGGGGAAGAGCCATCCTGAAGGCTCTGAGGACAGTATCCTTCTGTGGATGCCAGGATCATGGAATCCCAGAATGGTTTGTGTTGGAAGGGACTTAAAGATCATCTCATTCCATGCCCTGCCATGGGCAGGGACACCTTTCACTGGACCAAGTTGCTCAGAGCCCCATCTAGCCTCTTGAAGTGCATATTGATGTGGTCTATTAATGTTCCTACAGAGAAGGATTCAGGGATTGGGAAGCCCATCCCAGCCTAGTCCTTTCACCAGCAGGCTTGAACAATGTGTGCTGATTTATTTATTTATTTATTTATAAGGCCTGGTTACGCTCCTATTTACACATAGTGCAAATGTATAAATTAAAAGGTGGCAGCCTGATCTCCAGGCCCTGAGAGCTGTTTGGCTGCAGCGTTAGCAGAGGTGTGGTTGGGTCATCGGGTGGAAAGCTTTGCTGATGGAAGTGCTGAGACAAAACAAGGAGAGGATGAGCGGAGAAGGACAGGAGGGAAATGTGAGGCTACCTAGACACATAATTTGTGCCTTATGCCTCAGACTTATTGATGGCATTGCTGCAACCTGATCAATTAACTGATTTTATTGAGCTGCCCGTTGTCAGTGGATTGCAGTGGCTGCTCCATGAATATCCTCAGCTCATTCTGAATGTGAGGAAAAGTGGATTAGCTCTGTTGGGTTTTTTTTTCTTCCCCTCGAAAGTGTTTATTTCCTCTCACATGCCATAGAGAGGACAGAATTTAAGCAGCACAGATTTAGCTGTCCAACGATTAGGCACCTTAGGTTAGCTGAGATGCATCCTGCTGTGGCTTTGCAAAAATAGGTGTAACAGCTTCTCCCACCATTAAATCATTTGATCCAGAAATCATCTCATCCATCCTCGCGTGCCCCAGGCTGGATTAAATAAACCTAAATCAGAATTGGGAAGAAGTAATGGGTATAAGAGGTAGTCAACACTGAAGTCATTACTAACAGGAATATTGTCTGGATAAGGAAGGAGCTTACTGGATCACAGCCTTTTCCTACCAGGAGGGGTCATGGATATTAGTGGATTGATTGCAAAACCTCAGAGTCACTTACAACAGAAGACTAAGGGCACAGTGGGAACTGGTTCTTGCCTGAGTATAGGGCCCAGACAGATGGGGCAAACAACTGAGTTGAAAGAGAATAGATAAGACACATTAGCAGAAGATTGGGAATCAGACAGGGAAATGCTAATTCAGTGACCACTGAAATCCTTGGTGCAACTTGCCCACAGGCACATGGGAAGTCTGTGATCGAAAGGAGCAGCGAGTCCATCTGTCCTGCTGATGAAATGTGGAATCTCAGTTTCCTGGCGAATGAGGGGTTCAAGCTCAGTCCTGATACAAGGCAGGGTGTTCTCAGCACAGCTCTCTACCAGCTCCACTGAAAGGGCAATTAAACTGCCACGCTGGCCAGAAGAGTCTCCAAATTCTAACAGAGAAGCTAATTCAAGGTTTATATAGTCTAGCATATATTTACAGCCACAGGTACCGTGGTGGTGTCCGCCAGCAGCACTGATGCTCCTGTTGCCTCTCAGGATAAACTGAGAAATCCTGACCTGCACACAGGCTCCAAAACCAGTGAAAAACAGGCTCTTGTTTGGAGTCTGGCATTCAAGAGCCCAATTTTGACAATCTCTAGTACCAGGAGGGCAGGGTGATATGCAAAACTTTGACTATCTAATGAATTGCAGGCTTTGTGATAAACCAGGGGGGAAAAGATAACTGAGGGGCTACGGCACATCCCTGGGACAGGGGACCTCTGGTCATATTCCTTCTCTGCCCTTCACAAGCCTCACTGTTGAGCTTGGTCACCTGGACAGATGAGAATCAGAAATGGGGAACACACAACAGTGTCCTGCAGTCTCTGGCAGAGACAGGTGCCCACGTCCCATTTCAGGGCACAGTATGGGCTTGCTGAGCTGAGCCTGAGGTACAGGAGGAAAAGCTGGGCTGGAGTTGCCTTTGACTCACTGCTTGAAAAAACCAGAGCAGCGTTGGGGTGAGGAAAACAGCTGGACACGCCTGAGTCAGTGTGACAGAGGCCAGGAGTGGACAGGTCAGGTTTGTTCTCTCTGTCGTGAAGACGTAAGCAACGCTTACACACCACAGCCATGCTGGGCAGGACTCATCATACTCCATCTCAGAGCTGGACATCCCATCTGAGGGCGTCATCTCAGCTCCCCTGCCAGTCAATGAAGGGAGGTTGACACTTCCTGGCTGTGATTCACCAGACCTATCGTGGCTGTCAATCTTTGGAGGCAATGACTGCCCGAGCTCTCTGTGCTGGTGATCAGGAGAACCAGGGTGAATAGTTGGCTGCCTGACTCCTGGGTGAACAGGGTTAGGTCAGATGTTCTAATTCCATCGTGCCCAAATCCTTGTGCTCATCCTGCCCTCAGCTGTGGGACCCCATGGACAAGGAGTTTGTATTCCTGCAGAACTCTGACCTCTCTGGTTTCTGTGGTGTCAGCCTGCAATGCAAAGGCTGATTCAAGAGAAGTGCTCTTGCAGAAGCATCGTTTGTCAAAGAATTAGTCATGTGGACTGGTTTTCGTAACCACTGGTGAGCTGCCAAGTGGAGACACCATGGCAGAGACCACCCTCAAAGCCAATCATGGTTCTGAAATCACTGCTGCAGGACTCACCAACTTACATTGTCTTCTGAGCTCCACAGTTTTATTGTTGTGCTGACCTTGCTGATAAGATCTCTATAAATGTATTCATACACTTGTGCTGTCTAGTCCTCAAATTCCCAGACTGTTTCTGTTACTGTGAATGAGGAAGAGTTTGGTTTATCTTCAATTTCCTTGATCTTAGAGATGTCAGAAAAGATACTTGGGATTTTCTTTGATGCCAGAAGGATGCAGTGGCATCAATGTAATGGAAGAGTGAGGGAAGGGAAGTGAACTCCAGACTGACTAAATATCAGGTCTCTACGTATTAATCTGAGGAAAGAATGGATGGAGAGACCTCAGGTGTAATTTGTGTGATTTTCAGCCATATTGGTCCCTTTTTCTGTGAAATTCTGGCCCTTCCAAAGAGTTTTTAAGGGAAGAGTGATTGTGAGAGGAAAGGCTTGTGCAAAGAGACTGATGTCCTTCAGGGCATGGTTTTCATGTTCCCAGGGGGGCAGGGGGCAAAGAGGGACTTCATGGAAGGGCTCTCAGATCCATCTCTCCTCTATTCCATCTCTTAGAACTAGTTTCTATGTGATCCAAGACTTAAGCAATCCTGCTGCCTGTGTCCCCATAATGACATTTGAACCTCTTGGTCCAATGAGCTTCATTTGCAGAGGTTTTCCAGAATATTAGATGCCCACAAGTCTCACAAAAATGGGCATTTAACTAGAGGAGAGATATGGTTGTGCCATGAATCTCTTCACAGACATATTGCGTCCTATGGCTGAGGAAGAGAAGTGAATGGACCTTCTCATCAGGCTTAAGGAGGATGGAGGACTCCAGTCCTTTGGAGGTCCATGCTTCCCAGCCACAGCTCATCTCCCATCCCATCATTCTGGTCCTCACCTCTCACAAGACAGAGGGAATGGGAGTGATGAAGGGTTTGAGGAGAAAGCCACAGCACAGGAGCAGGGCAGGTGTGGAAAGGCACCCGCTTCCCTGGTGGATTGGTGACACCTCCTAGAAAAGTCCAGTTACCAACTACTTTGAGGAGTCTTTGGAGA
Source organism: Anabacerthia variegaticeps (assembly GCA_035583185.1). Classification (NCBI taxonomy): domain Eukaryota; kingdom Metazoa; phylum Chordata; class Aves; order Passeriformes; family Furnariidae; genus Anabacerthia; species Anabacerthia variegaticeps. The sequence goes on from JAWWEW010000078.1 coordinate 1,637,753, forward strand.
GAAGAAGAATGCATTAGGAAGGAAGGTAGTTAAATACACATATAATACAAATGCCTGTATGTATATACATGGATAGGTAGATGCACATATCCCTCGTAGCTTTAGCTTCTGCTCCAAAGACAGGTGAAACTCAAAGCAAAACTTCCTTTGACTGCAACAGAGTTTGGGACAATCTAATTAGACTCTGAGCTCCTTTAGGATCCTACAGGTTGTTTCATACTTTGATTGTGGGCCCGGAAAGTGCTGCTTTGGAGCAATTTCTTTGTCTCGTGTCTTAAGACTCCAAGCTCCTCTAGGTCTCCATCCTACTGGTTGCTTCATACTTTGATTCTGGGCCAGAAAAATGCTGTGTTTGCTCTGTGTTTATCCTTAAACATCTGGGCAGTTCTGTTCATTTTCTGTGCGCAGGCACCAAGCTGGGTCACACAGGTTGAGATCCAGCCTGAGAGCAGGGAGAGTCTTTCCTGTGTTGGGCTGATACATAGCACATTATTATACATGCTATCAGGGACATACAGTAATAATGTATGTAAATTGCTGGCATATCTCAGTCCCATCTCCCATCCCGTTGCAGGAGAGAGAGGGAGCCCAGTTAAGGCTTGTATATATCTGACAACATGCAGCAAAACTTGGCTTGGAGCTGGATGGGGTTTTGGGGCATGCAAAGGCAGAATTGCAGAACTTTTGTGTGTATCCTACTGGGCTTCAGCACTTGCAAAATCCATCGCTGTGCTCCCTATCCTGATCTGCACCCAGGCCTCGGGTATGATGGATGTTGAGAGCTCCAGAGCTTCCTGGCTGAATCCCCAGCGTTGGCCGAGCCTCAATCAATGTGAATAATTGATAAGGTAGTTCTGTGGAACAGCTTAATCTATTGGCAAGGGGTGCGCTGCTGAGATTTGGGAAACTTGGGTTCAAAACCCTCCTCCAACCCAAGCAGAGGAAACTTATGAAGCTCATTTTCCCATACCATGGGTAAGTGCCATAACCACCAAGTTGCTGACTGGGAGTTTAAAGGGGACATTGCGTCCTCCAACTTCACTTTGGGAATGGCACCTTAGGGGATGGGCACATGAACAAATTACCACGAGGTAAGTTAGGGTGTGAACTAATAAGATGCCAGTTTTTCTGTGGTAACTGCCCGTGTGAATGCTCTTTGCCTGCAATAAACACGAGATGGTTCATATTTACCAGGGGGTAAGAACGTTCACATGGGTGTTCACATGGCTCACACCCTAGTTTGACTCCCAGGAACTTGGGTCTGTGCCTCTAACCTCAGTACCCTTGAGAATCCAACCCGAAAAACAAAAATCAAACTCTTGTGTTTTATGAAAGAAAAACGCCTGAAATTTTCCATTTCCACATTTCTACTTCTAATGATTTTTAGTGCATTTTTTGATTTGCCAGAAAGGATGTGCTGAGATTGACTCCACTGCACCGTCTGGGCAGAGAACTTGAGGTCCTTGAGATCCTGGTGTCCACCTTCAGCCAACATGGGCAGATAGTCTACTGTCTCCACAGTCAGAGACCTTCTGGGCACTCACATTATATTAATATTCCCATTTCCCACAGCCAGCTCCGGAGCCCTGGAGAGGTTTAAACATGTGGAGAGATGAAGTTAGGCATATAAACCACTATTTATCCACTGGGAAAAAAACAAGGTAGTGTGGTTGTGGGATGAGCAGTGCTTGCAGGTTGCCTTGGAGTCACTGGGTACTCAGCATTTTCCCATGTGCTTCCCATAGGAAGGCAGCAGTTCTGATGGAAAGACCTTGATTTCTTTTCTTGGAGTGCTAATCTGGGAGCCTTCCAAAGCTGCAGAGATAGAAAACTTCCCTAGGAACAGGCTGAGCATCTGGGGGTGAACCCCGAGACAGAAGAAGGGAAAATGCCCTTAAAAATTTTCCAGGAACCAAACTGTATTTTCCAGTAAAAAACCACCCAAAACACTAACAAACCCACTTGGTTATGGGCTGGGACTTTGTCTCGTGATGGTGCCAAAGGCTGGCTGACTCAAGTTATCTTGAGGCATCTCCTTTCAAGTTAGATGGGGAAAATTCAATTTATCCACAAGGAAACGTTCCACCAATTCAGGACAACTCTGTTTGGAAAGCAGGGTTTTCTCAGGAAGTTTGAGCACACCTTCTGCTCCCAAACATGCAAGGAGTTGTGTCTGTGCTCTGTTGGGTGACAGAACCTTCCCATAACAGACCTCTGGATGGAATTCATTCAGTTTGAGCCGTGTAATGCGCAACAATCTGAGCTAATCATCTTACCTCCCTCTAGAAAGTTGGGCACTTTCTGAGGGAGATTCACCCTTCCTGAGATAGGAATCTTTCTAGTGGATGTGATGAATCACTGTCTGGAGTTGCCTATCTTTCTCCATCCACTCCAGAAACAGCCTAAACACCTCCCTTTTAGACAGGTGGAGTTGGGAGGTACAACTGAATGCCTGAACACCCCACAAATGTCATTGCTGTGATGCCACTTGGTGTCTGGAAGGTTTTTATCCCTCTTTTAAGAGAGGCTGTTGAGAAGCCTGAAGTGTTTGTCAGGTCCTTGACCTTCTCTGGTGATTTTACCTGGAGATAAGAGGTAAAAGACCCCAAATCCTCTCTGGTGCAACCAACCAAACTCTTCCAATTTAAACACAATATTTTTCAACAGAATAGTTATTACTAATCTGCAGGATTTTCATAGTTGATGGCAACAAGCATTTTGGGGCTTTTATTTCTGGCTTGAGGTGACATCTGGCTATTGAAGGCCACAATAAGACTTTTGCAAGGAAGTGGTGTAAACTGTACAGGGCACTTATATTTTTTTTCTGTTGCAGCTGGTTCTGGTCAATCTGGGAAATGGTTACTGGCCTCAGGTCTGCTAATCCACAGTTTTCTTTAGGACTGCAGTGCTGTTACCAGTCTGGTGTGCAAGGGATAATTTATGGCTGTGGTGGGAACAACCAAGGCCTTGTAGAGGAAACAGAAGCAATTTTTCACCACTGCACCTTCCAGGGAGCAGCTCACAGTTTGTGGCTGCCCAATGGCTTGGTGTGACTTTGACAATGATTTGGAGAAATGCTGAGTTGCCAACAGCATTTGCTAATTACAGAATCATAGAAATAAAAGGACCATAAAGTGGATTGGGTTGGAAGGGACCTTAAAGCTCACCTAGTTCCAAGCCCCTGCCATGGAGGGACAAGTCCCACTATCCCAGGTTGCTCCAACCTGGCCTTGGACACTTTCAGGGATCCAGGGGCAGCCACAGCTTCTCTGGGCACCCTGTGCCAGGGCCTGCCCACCCTCCCAGCCAAGGAGTCCTTCCCAATATCCAAAGTAAATCTCTCCTCTTTTAGTTTAAAACCATGCTGAGAGGTGATTTGAAAACCTCTCCCTCTAAACTTGCTGTTGGATGCTTTTTGTGGGGATATAATTAAAGTTTATGACTTCCATGTTGGCTCCTTTTTTAGGGACTAACTCCCCCAGAAGGCAATTCATGTCCTGGACACCTACCTTAGGATAGACCAACTTGCTCTTCAGTGGCCCTGATCATTCTGTTATGAGGTCAGACAGGGGCTAAGTGGTATCATTAACTGGATTCCTAACTTTTAGGTGTTACACAGAGATCAGATGAACTCCAATGGGCGCTGCTTTCTGCCATGAGCATGTGTGAAATTCCAGCCCTGGTGAATATTGTTGAAAATTCCAAACCTGATGAGGGGGTTTTTTTGGTTTTTTTTTGCAAATCTGTTGAAGTCCTGCAGCCTTGAGAGCCTGTTTAAAGCTGGCATGGTGTGAGCTGGCCCAACCCCACAGCCTGGAGGATGAGACAGCAGCTGACAGATACCACACCAAGGGTTTTACAGAGCAGGGATGACCCACGAGGTCACTGTGGAAGCTGCTTGCACAGTGTTATGGCTTGAGAAGTTTGCTAGTACCTACATGTCATCCCCAAACCTAATTGTGCTAATGCTGTAGCAACCCTGACTCCAGGGGAGCCTCTAACCAAGCTCTGGAAGGTTCCTTGTAGCTTTGCTTTGCTTCAGACCTCTCCAGTGAGAAAGCCTCTGTCTCCAGAGTGATTTCATAAGCCCCAAACCTCGGTATTTCATTAGGTTTTTGTGGCTGTGTGTTCAGATTTCCTCAGAATATCCTGAGCAAATGAGAGATGCCATCATAACTCATGTGGCTTTGCAGGGAGTGGGGCTGGTCTCCCCTGACCTTCAAAGTTCCGTGGCAATTTATTTTTAATGATGATTATCTCATTTTTAGTGTTATGACAAAAGGGATAAAAGTTGAATTTCCAAGTAAACACCAAATTTCAGCTTTGCAGAATTTTAGGGACAGAATTGGGATAGGCTGAGGGAGCTGGGGCTGTTCAGCCTCGAGAAGAGATGATGGAGAGGGGACCTCATCATTGTCTACAAACATCTGAAGGGAGGGAGGGGTCAGAGGATGGACCAGGCTCTGCTTGGGGGGGCCCAGCAATGGGATAAGAGGCCACAAACTGATGCCCAGGAAGTTCCACCTGAACATAAAGACGAAATTCTTTCGTGTGCGGGTGACACACTCTGAAACACCTTGCCCAGAGAGGGTGAGGAGTCTCCCTCGCTGGAGATATTCCAGAACAGTCCAGACACACTCCTGTGCTCTGGAATGGCCCTGCTGGAGCAGAGAGGTTGGATCAGATGAGCCTCTGTGGTCCCTTCCAACCTGACCCAGCCTGTGGTTGTGGTTCTGTGAACTGACTGAGTTTTTCTCTGATTGAAACATCCATCTGTTCTCCTGTAACTCCACACTGTCTGAACACCTTTGCCTTTGCTTTCCTGCCCTTTGCACTGTCTTTCCTCCTGGATTCAGGAAACTCCTTCCTTTGTCAGTGCAGTGCAATCCATGAATATGCTTTATTTAGGGAGCTCCTGGTCCCTGTTTCCAGGGCTTTCTTATAAATACTGAGTCCCAGAGGTGACTGGAGTTCCCTGCAGACCTGATGGATAAGGTTAAGTTGCCAGATATTCGGTGTGCAGCTGATTCAGCAGAGGCAGAATCAGCCCTGCTGGACATTTTTGTATGCAGACATTTCTGTGTTTATATCTCAACCTGTGAAATTTCCCATCCTGGGAAACTTCTGTGTTACTGATTGATAGTTCCACCCATTTGAAAGTGGGACTGGGATATGAGGGTGTACAGGCTCATTTTTTAGGATGGCACTGAGGATTCCACCACATTTCCCCTACTCATCCAAACAAATTGGGCTGAAATGCATTTTGGGGAAGAGTCAAGGGGATGGAAGAATCCATCCTTTCTCTTGATGGACTTGGCCAGTTGGGGATTCAACTTCTCTGTGCTTCAGTTCTACTTCTCAGCTGCATGTGACTGGTTTCAGTGAACCATCAGTGGTTCCCATTTCACTGCCAGATTGGGGAAAAACCCTCATATAATCCAAGTATCTGGTTGGGAGTTTATCATTCCAAGAGTACTCGGAGTAAATGATTTCAAGAGTGCCCTGTGGAGCCTGTGGACCACTGGGGGTCTGAGAAACAAGTGTATTCTGTATTCTGTCCCAGGCTGGGGGGGCAAGCAGGTCTCTCCTTATGGTCAGAATGCTGCTGGTCATGTCTATCTTCTGTCTTGGCAGCAAAAAACACAGATGGGATGGGGGCAAAAAATCTCAGTGTCTCTCTTGAAAGTTGTCTCTTCTAACAGCAAAGAGGTTGTGTTTGTGACTTAGACCTACCTGGGCTGTTGTGGTACCTTTGGTGGCCATTATTGGTTGTTTCCTGGATCAGAAGCAAGAGTATTATTAAGTTATCTAATTCATTTGTGATAAATAAATTCACGTATTGTTTTCCATTAAGCCCAGCTCTGTTACAAGGGATGCTGGCTGCCTCTAGAAACAGATTTGTTGCTCTTCAATACAAGCACCTCTTAAATATATTAAGATGGGAAAAGATTAAGGGATTTAGGAGCTTTTAATTGTTATCGCTCTTAGATGTTTGCCAAAAGGAGGTTTTTGGAGCAGCACACACCGATGCCCACCATGTCGTAGCACCTCCCAGCACGGGGGGGTTATCAGTGTGACCATTCCCTCTCCTTAATGCAACTTTTAGCCAATTTTGTACTGCCTGAGGCTTTGGGGGAAATTAGAATGCAGGGCTAAGGGCTTGCCTGTGTGTGGAAGTTATAGCAAATTAAACTCATGATCGAGTTTCTGCGGTGCAACAAGTTACCACACATCAGCTGACCCTTGGTACCTGTGTGTGTGCTCACAGGTAGCCTGCAGCAAGCGAGGTAATTAGACTTTGCTTACCCACAATAAAAAAGGGTTAATTTAAATCACATTCGCCAGCGTTTGCTGTAGGCTAGGAATTCACATGTGTAGGATTGCTGTGGGTCAACTGCCAGGGTAGTAATTTGAGCTCCACTTGCTTGACCATGAGATTGAGCCCTAAGTGGAGAGGTGAATTTATCCTTGGGTGGTGTCCGAGCAGTGGTTCCTTCAGGATGTGCTCTAGGACATCCACCTTGAGACATCTTCCTCTGTCTCCTCTGTGGTCGATAAGGAGGAGAAATGGATGATTATAGTGAGATGTCTTTCTCACCCTAAAGATGGCAAAGGAAATGAAATGAAAACGCATTGGATCGTGCCCTGAAATGGTGGATTTCTCTCGATTGCTGAAAAGGAATTCTGGGTGACTTATTCACATGCAGAGCATGATATTGCAGATGTCATCAGCTGGACAAATGGATCCCACCTCCTAGGGCACAGTGTGGGTCTGGTGCCACCGAAGGAGCCTCCACCTGCCCCTCCCAAAGAATTCGGGTCTCCCAAAGAGCCCGTGTTGTCCCTGCCAATCCCATAAACATATCTCAGGAACGATGGCCTAAATGTGGAACAATGTACCCCCTTTCAGAGAAGGAGGAGTTACTTTGAGACCCTCCACTGCAGATTATTCAAATGCACGTGCTGGTGACTATTTGTATGTCAGGGTTTGTGAGGAATAGGTAGGAATACACTTACAATCCTGGCTGCTCTGCAATGGTGTCCCATGTAGGTAAATCATTAGTGATTTCTATATGTTTTATAGGTGTTTATGATGACTCAGAGAACTGGAGGTTCTCCGCCGCGTGCAATTCCTCCCTTACGTGAGCCAAAATCATAGAATTGGTCAAATTCCAAGACAGCTGAGTGAATGGAGAGGCTGAGAGCTGTAGAAATTATGACCCAAACATTTATTTACCTTTTAAAATCAGTTTCTTTCCATAACCTGTGCAACTCTGAGAGTTTCCTTTCCCTAACACGGACAGCCCTTTCCATAATCTCACTGTTGGGATTCCTAATTTCTGGTACAATCAGAAGCCAGGGGAAGAAGGAAGACTTTAGTCCCATGCATGTAGTGAAATTCCAAACTGAACAGTGAGGGTTTGGTATATTTGGTTAAACAAAGGTGTCTAAAGGCATTTGAGATTCCCCTGGAGTCCATGAGCTGTTCCAGAAAGGTAGAACTCTCCCATAGCTCCTGTACCATCAAGCCTTGTGTAAGTGTCTCATGTGGAACCTTTCATTTGGAAATATTTAGGTAATTGAGTGGATTCCTGGGTTTCAGATGTTTTCATTTGGCTTTCTGGTGAGTGCTCCGAGTCCTGCTACATTCAGTGGAGATTTAAGGTCCAGTGGAGTTATGCAGGAGTGTGTAGTGCCATTTGGGATGTTTTGTGTCACCTGAGGAATCCACATGCTTTAGGGAGGCAGGCTGGAGCCAGGTGGACACTGTAGAGCACCTCAAATGGTACTCAACACACCTGTGCTCGAGCAATTGAATTCCACCCCAAGAATTCAACATGTGATAAACTAAGGGGGGGAAAAAAAAAGCATCCCAATAATTTCAAGCAGGCACATACATTTCTCCCAAAAGGCAGCTGTTAGCAGCTTTGCTTTGGAATGTCTTCTTCCTGGCTAAAAGTGGTGTTATGTAAAGTCATGGTAGCTGAATTATGTGCAGCAGTGAACATTAATCCTGGGAATGGGAGTGGAGAGCTCTGCTGGCCTGGCCATGGAGCTCCTGACTATTGCAGGGAGTCAGTGATCACGGAGACAGTGGGATGAAGCATTAAAGAACGGAATTAGCCATCCTCCTGTGCTTTGGTTCAGCTCATTGGGATCAGGTTGAGCCTGTGTGCAGGGAAGTGGAAGCTCTCTTTGATGTGTGGAGATGAGGGAAGACCACAGCTTCCAGAAACTGGAAGTCTAGTGCCACTCACCAGTTTTAAATTGACTTGAGGTACTTTTCCCTTTCAAGAGTAATCGAGTAGTACTGATTTAGATCTGTGTCTGATTACCACTGGAGAAGAAAATTAAGCTGTTTGTCTTACCTAGAAGGAGAAGTTGCATGGGATAATCTTCAATTGACTACCACGGCAGCTGCGCTAAAGATGGGAGGGTTATCAAAGCATTTGTGACAGAAAAAATGCACCCTTTTCAGATGACTGGTCACAACAGAGCTGCTGTGGCTGGACACCACTGCAACACCCGGGCATGACCCCAACTTCACGTGTTGTCAAGGGGGAAAGGAAGAGATTTCAGAGACTCTGTGTCTTGGTGTGGGATCGGAGCACACACACGGACAGTCGAGCAGCTCTGCCGGCAGGCAGCAACTTGTGAATTACTTGCTCTCATTCACCGTGTGCCAATACCTCGCTTCTCAGTCACCTTGGAGAGTAAACAGAGGCAGGCAGAGCCCCTACCTCCAGATTTATGAAAAGCGTTGCCATGCCGATGCTCACAACCCCGCCGGGATGCACGAGGAGCGCCCGGCTCTGCTGGGGCACGCAGCCCTCAGCCTGAGTGTGAAATGCGAGGTGACAGCGGAGGAGAACACGAGGGATCCAGCGTGCTGAGCCCTGGAACGGAGCTGATACGGGGATACGGCACACCTGGACTGCCGTGTTCCATCCCGCGCCCGTGCCAGGAAGGTATTGACAAACTGGAGGGTATTCAAAGAGCCAGAGGGCTGGAAGGACTGATGCTGATGAGCAAAGATTAGTGAGCACTAATCCGGGCCAAATAATGATAGGATAATAGCTCTCAAGCGTTTGTCAGGTGGATGTAGTAGAGGAAACTGAGGAGGAATCATTGCACGGGGTACCAGAACTAGGAGAAGGAAAGAACGGAGGATACCAGTTCAATGTCAGGGACAAGAGCTTGCCTGGGTGCCCTAGAAAGTCAGAGTGTTTTTAAAATGATAGGAATTTGGCTTATTTAACGTGATTCCAGGCAAGACCATGGGGAATGTGTAGTGGAAGTTTCTGTTTTATGGCCGGGTGGAACCAAATGAGTGATTTCTTACTGGAATCCAGTGAGGGCTTATCTTCAGCTGTGGGAATCAGCAGATCTGCCCTGGTGAAGCTGCTGCAGAATCCAAAGCCATGGAATAGGCAGCTGAAGAGCTGGAATTCAGGATATGGCTGTATGGACTGTCCAGGCATTGCTCTGTGCACTCAGCCCCAGGATTCAGAAATTCACTTCTTTAGCCATAAAATGGTGAAATTGCCAATTTGTGGCTTTGTGTACCAGGTGTAACAAAGTGTGTAAACTCTTAACTTCCCACTGACTTCAATAATTTGCAGTGACCAAGTTTGTGTCTTCACATGTTTGTCACGAAATGTGTCTTCTAGTCCAATGAGCAGCTGTGTTTGGTCCCAAACAATGTCCTTCTCTCTACATTGGAGAGGTATGGATTTGATGGGTGGACTGTTTGGTGATGAGGGCTTGGCTGGGTGGTCACATCCAGAGGGTAGTGGTCAATGGCTCAGGATCCACATGGAGGTCAGTGACAAGAAGGGTCCCTCAGGGGTCCATATTGTGTCTAGTGCTGTTTAATACCTTTATCAGTGACATAGACAGTGGCATTGAGTGCACCCTCAGCAAGTCTGCAGACAACACTGAGTTGAGCGGTGCAGTTGACACGATGGAGGGAAAGGATGGAATCCAGAGGGACCTGGACGAGCTCAAGAAGTGGATCCAAGGGAGTCTCTTGAGGTTCAACCCAAGTTCCTGGACCTGGGCTGGGGCAACCCCCGGTATCAACACAGGCTGGGGGATGAAGGGATTGAGAGCAGCCCTGGGTGGAAAGATTTGGGAGTGCTGGTGGGTGAGAGGCTGGGCATGACCCAGCAATGTGCACTGCCAGCACAGAAACCAGCTCTGTCCTGGGCTGCATCCCCAGCAGGGGAGGGAGGCAATTCTGCCCCCCAGTTCTGCCCTTGTGAGATCCCACCTGGAGTGCTGCATCCAGCTCTGGGGTCTTCAGGCCCAGAGGGTGCCACAGAAACGATGAGGGGCTGGAGCACCTCTGCTTTGGAGGCAGGCTGAGAGAGTTGGGATTGTTCAGCCTGGAGAAGAGGAGGCTCTGGGGAGACCTTGGAACCCTCCCAGTACTTAAAGGGGGCTAACAAGAGAGGTGGGGACAAACTTTTTAGCAGGGCCTGTTGCAACTTGACAAGGGGTGATGGTTTTAAACTAAGAGAGCATTGATTCAGACTAGATGTAATGAATCATTTTTTTATGATAAGGGTGGTGAGACACAAGCACAGGTTGTCCAGAGAGGTGGAGGATGCACTCAAGGTCACATTGGATGGGGTTCTGAGCAACCTGATCTGGTTGAAGACGTCCCTGGGCATGGTAGAGGGTTGGACTAGATGAGATTTAAAGGTTGCTTCCAACACAAACCATTCTGAGATTCCACAAATGGACATTTTCTCACTTAGGTTATCATAACTCAGATATAGTAGGCTGAAAGTGCCTTTCCTTCCATAAAATCTGGTAGGAGCTGAATGAATCGGTCAGACTAGATAGCTACATTTTAGATGGCTTAAGTTAGGTGAGATGTGTCCTACCTGAGCTGAAAATGAGCATTTGAGAAGCTCCTGAGTGTATGAGAACAGAAAATAACTTCTTAGAGCCTTTGAGCTGAAGTCAGTGCTGTACTTTAGGTTTTCCTAAGTGAAGATGAAGTGAAGGAGTGATCTCCTGTCACTTGCTCGAGTAGGACATCGATACTCCCCTCCTTTGGGCACACCCTCAGTGTGAGATGGTCATTTCTCAACTTCCCTATCTTAAAGGGTGTGAAAGGGCTGTACCCTTTTTACAGACAGAAAAAGACTTTTAAGACCAACACCACTTAAGCACTGTGCTACTTTTCCCTTTAGCACCCTGCTGATTAGTTGGGCAACCGGCAGGTTCATTAATCAAAGAGCTGGTGTTAGAGAAGAGGCTCCTCACAGGACATGTGAAATGGCCGAAGAAAGGCACATATATGGGTCAAAGGCCAGAGTTTATTGACTGACTGAAAAGATGCTGGTCAAAGAAGGGAATATGTGACTTGCAAACTCTTTTTTTGGGGTCCCCAAGAGTGTGATAAAATTCCATTGTGCTGTTAGCTGTGGAGTTGCCATCAGAGCACTGTAAATGCAGCTGGTGGGAGGGAGGAAGGGTTTTGCCATCGGGGTTGGTATCTTTAGAGACAGACTGGCTGCTAAATGCTGTTAAGGACCTGAGCCCTGGTTTTCTGAAAGCCCAGGAGTGCTGCTGTTTGAGCCCACCTGAGGATCTGTCTTCCCTCAGAGCTGATGGAGATGGATGTCAGCAGGGCTGCCATGGTCCCTGAGGTACTTCTCCAAAATGCCCTGGCACTGGGTTTGTCCAGGAAGCTGCAGAGGACAGAGTCTGCATGAATTACATCTGCACTGAGTCCCTTCCAGCTGAGACAAGCTCAGGGGCAGAATCTCACCCTTCCCACCCAGCTGGCAGCCAGATACACACAGAGAGAACCTCCCCACTCCTTCTCCCAGGGAGGATGTTCACCTTGCCCAGAGACCCTCGTGGTCCTGAGGCAGCAACTCAGTGAGGTGAGTCAAAAAGTGGAGCCTCCACCCCGCTGGCTGAGCTGTGCTGAACTTGTCTCAGCTGGAAGTCACTGTTTGCACATTTTACCATAGCTACTGGAATATGATTGATTCCAGGCTGAGGTGTGACATGCAGCTTCCTAGCTTATATAAGCAAATTTGTCTAATGAACTTGGATTGCCTCCCAGCTCCTGAATTATCCAAGGGAGACACACGTTTCTCTTCACCTTCTTGTTGTGGTATTCCAGGCTTGGGGATGCACTAAGATCTCAGACGCCCAATATTTGGGTCTGAAGTAATCCTTTGGCTCAGCATTGACCCACCAGGCCAATGTAACTGGCCCCCTCCCCTCCCAGCCCGGGCTAGGGATTGTGTTAGGCACATGCCAGGAATTCTGCCATGCAACAGCATTCCCCAGATTCCTGGGTCATCAAACAGCTCCCAGAAGTTCCAAGGTTATTATCAATTATGCCAGTATCTAGGTTAGTCCCTGCTCTGTCACCTTATCAGTAACAGAGCCATAAAGTTGTCCTTTGTCATTCTTATCCATTCACTTTGATCAAATCCCCAAATCTTGATTGGGCACTAAGTGGATCTTGCCTGCCCTGTGTGGGTATCCAGGACCAGGGAGCTGGCGGAAGCTTTGCATGGAGCTCAGGGTGCCAAAAGATGTCCAGGATCCTGATTTATTTCATCCCAAGCCCTCTGAGGCCAACTCTTGCCAGGAAACACTTTCACTCAAAGCAGACTGAGGTGATGCATGTACAGTGAGGGGAACATGCAAAATGCCTTTTGATTTCCCTTCTTCAGGAGCTGAGGACTGTTCTCCCAAGGAACATCCTGACCACCTAATTCCTTACCTGTCTCTGTGAAAAAGAGGAGGGATAGCAGAAGAGGCAACCTGGAGACTGATAATCTCAAAAGTCAGAGCTTGCCCTAGTAGTTCCTTTCCATGTATCCTGAAAAGCAATCACAAACAGAGCTCCCAAGTGGTTTTAAAGGGGAGCTGTTAAAAGAAGGCACTAATATTGCACAGGCCACGTGCAACAGGGATTGATTGCAAAAGTTGAAAGTGAATATGAGGGCTCAGTGATTTTATCTGGGCCATGTTTGCATGATTTTGTGGAAAATCATGTCTGCTCAGGGCTTTTACCTTCAGCTCTGAAAGTATTGAATCTTAGACAACCATGGGCTGTCTTCCCTGGGTCCATCTGGGCTTCCTGCCTGTGCTTGGCTGGGTGGATTTGTCCTGTTGGCCATCATTCCAGAAGATGCTGAAACAGAAGAGGTGAAAACATGTTAAATATATAAAGTGTGGTAAAAAGTCACTTTTCCTAACTCAGGATATTGTATCATGCTGCTGTTTGGGGTCCTTTTCAAGGCACCTTCATCCAGCTGCAGAGTTTTCCTGGAGGTCTCTTTGTTGGAGAGTTCTTACTGAGGAATAGTCTTTGGATCAGGTTATGGATCAAGTCTTCCACCTAATGATGTGCCCACTTTTGTCCACTGCAAAAAGCATCTCTGTTGATCTCTGTCAATTTAGCAACTGATACAAATAAATAACACCCTCAGTAAACAAGTTTGGGATGAAATCCCTAAGGGGATAATTATGGTTGATAAAGTAGGGCTGAACATGGATTTATTGGGAGTTTTACCTGAGAAGGGTTTTGTTGGTTTTGGTTTGGTTTGATTTATTTACTTACATTATTTCTTTGATATTTTCATGGTTTTAAATTATGGGAGTCTTAAAACACATAAACCAGCAATTTCTTCAGAGCAGGATCCGATGTCACAGCATGTAACGCGGGAAAACCTGGGTCATGCGTGGGATTACTCACTTTCATTGCATTAAATCTAAGCCTTATGAAAACTCCGCTTGAGCCAAACACTTAACCACATGTTTAAGCACGTGGGACATCCTGTCCTTACCTCCTTGCTTGTGTCTCATTGATCCATCACTCAGCTGGGGCATTGGGTAAATCAGGAACAAATCTAATTGATCCAGGGGGGAGAAAAGGAAATTTCCAGCTTCTCACCATCTGCCCTGTTTAGTGAAATGGGTGGAAAGGTCAAAAACAAAAATCCCTCAGCAGTCAGACATGACTTCAGTGGAAATGCAGAAAACAATGGAATTTGGTGTTGTTCCAAAGATTAAAAGGAGAAAACCTTATGGTTGCATGGGGGCAATCCTACATATGAAGAGAAGTGAAGCCTCCCTCACCCAAAATAGAGTTTGTAGGTGCTACAGTGATTTGGAAGTCAGGCTTTCATAGCCGGTTATGGGCAGAGACGTGAGGTGCATCTTTGCAGTCCTTCTAAAGAATCTTCTAGAGAATGTACCCTCAGTGATCCATCAGCTGCCCCCTGTCCCTGTGTTCCTGTGCTTGGCATGAGCCTCAGTTCACCACTGCAACGTGGCTCAGTCATTAATGACCCATCATCTAAGTGGTAACAGCCTTTATCTTTAATTCCTTAAGCACATGGCTGTTTTGATGAGCGAGTATATCATTAATATATAATAACATTCCCACTTCATAGGTGGAAATTGAGGCAAACCAAAATGCCTCAAGTCCACAGGGGATCCTTAGTGCAACGAGCCCACAGTCCAGAAGCTCCTGCCTTAATAACTAATTCTCTCCTAATAACATCTTCTCTCCTAATTAAAGTTAGTTACTGATATAATTGATCCTTGTGCACGCTGGGAGGATTATTATCTCAAATCTCATGTCAGCTCCAGTTAGGACAGTTTCATAACCCACCTAATCTGTCAATGCTGAAGGTTCTCCATCTCCAACAAGGAGGCTGGGAATTTTCATTAGTCAGCACCTGTGAAGTTCCTATGTGTGCTTAATCCAGAGTTGTGAGCCTGAAATTATCATTCTTAGGGCAAAACAAAACAAAACAAAAAAAAATCTGGGGAAAATTTGCTGCAGTTCTGATTGGCAGTGTTTGATGATTAAAAACATGATTCATCCAAAAACAACCCACGCCTTTCAGTCTGTTCCCAGAGCTCTGGCGCCAACCAAATTCTGGGTACCCAAGAGACATTTCTGTCCTGTCACAGCAAGCAGCATAGGAATTGCAGCAAGGCAATTCCCCTCCTTGTGCTAGCACAGGGTGTCTTTCATAATGACCCCAAGTGAGGAGAGGATCACTTACAGGCAGGTTGTGGGGTGCAAAAGCCTTTGGTGAGCAGGACAATGGAATGAAAGGGCCACGACCGAGATGTTCCCAAAGTTGAAGACCTTTGTTGAGAAGTGATTAGATGCTCTAAAGAAAAAGAAAGGATCAGCAAGGAAAGTCAGTGCTGAGTGGGAGCAATTTGCTGGTGAGAATCAACATCCTTATTCCTGTAAGGATGAAGAAGGCTGGTAATTTCAAGGCATAAATCCCTTTGAGGCTTGCCACATCCTGGTTTCAGCCAACGCTGGGATGGGTTAAAAGCAGGAGGGGCAGCATTGTAAAGCCATGATCTTATCCAGCTCTCATCCAACCAGCTATTTATATGGCTGTAGATATATTACATCCCATTGTCTAAGGCAGAACATGGTACTCAGCCCTTTGAGGGCTTGTGGTGAATGCTCCTCTGATCAGAGAATTTTACAGCACTTGGTGATAGGGAACTTTATGGCCTAAAGCCGTGGACCATCTCGGGCCTGATCGTGTCAGATTCCTTCCCTAAAACAATAAGGAGGTTGAGTCACTACTTGGGTGGGAAACCTTCAAGGAAATCTTAGCAGGATTCTGTATCTTCAGGACCATCAGGACCGTGATGTCTGAGAGCTGCACCTGGTCAGGTCTTGTGTTTGAGTTGGAGCATTTAGAAAGCTGTTCCAGGTGGCATTTCCTAAAATTCCTGTAGTTCTCATTCAGACCACTGTTCTTAGACCCCAGAGGAATTTATTTGAGCCTACTATGACATCAGAGATCAAGAAAGCAATGAATAACTCAGGTCAAAACTAGTTCTGAGTCACCAGAGAGAAGCTTTGGACATATTTAAAGCATCTCTGTATGTGATTTACTCCAATCCCACATCCAGAACCTTCTTTGTCTGTAAAGGGAGGGATGACACAGCAGGTATGGACTGCAGATGGTATGAAGCAGTCATTCCCTTCAAGTTTGGATGTCACTCTGCTTCTCCAGGCCCTCTCCAGCTTTTCAGTGTGTCTGGATGTGGCATTTTGGGTACTGTCTTAGGTGTAGATATTATGCCCTCCTCCTCTGTCCTCATTCTCCAGGCCTGCTGGAGCACATCACGGTGGTCAGTCCCCAAATTCCTCCATCCCCTTGGAGCCTTGACATGGTTTGTGTCCCTCCTACAAGCCTGGCTTGAAATCCGGGGCACGGAGGTGGCTTTAAGTGGTCACATCCTCATCCTCACTCTGTGCTGCTGCCCTGTCTACACCCTTCACTCTCCCTCCTCTGGTGCTTCCACATCCTACAGCCTTTTTCAGTCATGATGTGATGGAGGATTTTTTGGACCATTGGTAAGAAAGTTAAATAGCACTGAGATGATTTCAGGCAGAAACAGCCCCATGTGATGACAATTGCTCAGCAGAGTCATACTGGAGAACTGTCAGCTGGGCATCTATTTCTCATGTTCCATATTGATCCTATATATGGCCATATATTGAATTCTTTAGTCACCTTCTTTTCTTTATATTCTGGCAAAAACACTGTATCAACATCACTTTTATCACCTCTGTTTAACAACCTCATTTAAAAATTACGTGAAATTAGTTTTCCACAGAACTGTGGTTACTGCCACTAATTGTAAAACAACGTTTCCATTCTCTGTGGGTTCAGTCTTGTATCATCCATTTCCCTTTTGGGCCAGATAACAGATTTACAGGTATCCATTTGCTCTTCAACAACACAGTGGATTCCTAACCTATTTGGCATTCTCTTGTTTTCCATCATCACTTGGAGATTTATTGCAAATGTTAACAGCAGTTATCCAGAAATATCCAAGATTCCCTTCATTCTTTATCTCCTTGTTTATCTACATAAGGTTAATACATTATTAGAGACTACAAATGAGTGTATGAGAATATCTCTGTATGTTCTTTAACACATTAAATAGTTATTTATTGGTCATTCTCCTGTTCTTAGCACTACTAATCATGGATTATTCACTGAGGGCTCAGGATTCCCATCTCACGTGCCTTAATGAGTCTTAATTTATATTCACAATGTCTCACTCTTCTCACACTGATTTTGAGGAGAAGTGGAGTGAGTTTGAGATTCATGGGCAGTGCTGGGAGCTGATGGATGACTTAAACTATCCCATGGGATTTCACCTACATTGCCATTTATTTTTGGGAAGAGCAAAAGGTAATTACATTCACTTTATTTAAACTTCTCATGCTATTCCACCTGGACACACTTTTCTCTTACCCTCCCTGACCCAGACTGCAGTTCAGTGCTCATGTACCACAGTCCAGGCAGAGGCATTAATTTCTTAGAGCCAGGAAATGTGTGCATTTCTTTAATTCACCATTTACCTAACCAGAAAACTTGCAAAATAAGTTCAGAACCTTCCCAAGCCCTCTCAATCCGTCTGTTGGCATTTTGCATCTCACCTTTCAAGATCTTTCCAATTATTTGTTATTATTCATTAGCAGTTGCCAGTTCCAAGGAAGTGGAAGGTTCCTTGTCCTAAGCACCTTGTGTGCACATAGCAAGAGACAGTCCCTGCCCCGAAGCACTTCAAATCTAATCTAAAGAGACAGAAAAAAAGGTGGGTGAAATGAAGAATTATTAGTATGGCACGATGTTAGCAACTCCTTACCCCGGATCCCTGGCAGCTTTCCAGCCCCCAAAAGGACACGAGTGCAGGTAGCTCTGCTCAAGGTAAGAGCACAGTGTAGGGGGTTTTGTGGTGGAAAGCTCTCCACCCTGGTTTTAACACAGAGACAGGGGGGTTTTTGGGGTCTTTGGCACATCTAAAGCAGGGCTGTATCAGTGAGGAGGTGATGGCAGCGATCAGACCTGTGTGCAGCTGCTGAAGGCTCTCCTGCTGTGTCCAAAAAAAAAAAAAAAATCAAAAAAAAAAAAAAATCCACATTTCTGCAGCTGGGAAATTCAAGGGAGCATTCCCCTTCTCCCTGTCGAGATTTGACATGTGTGGACACAGACAAGCAGCGGGGTTTGCTTAGGCAAGGCACCAGTGCTGACTCCTGTTATTCTGCTGACTGCTCTTCATTTTCTCCTCGCTGCTGCCTCTCATCCTCCCTCATTCCTGGCCCCTTTTCTCTCGTTCTTTCACCCCTTCACGTCCTGCCTGAGCACAGAAAATGAGCTTTCTGCAGCGGGAATTGTCTCCTTGACATTTCTCCATCAGGCTCTTCACACAATGGGAGCCCTAATCTCAGACTCAAGTTCAAGGCATAATAGTAATAATTATTGTTATTATCATTACAATAACAATGATGGAAAGATTTAGAGAAGCAGGAAGGGGGAAAAAAAAGGTTGCTAACAGCAAGGGAAGATTATCCTGCTCCTGGAAAGAGGTGTGTATCAGCAACTTTTAATCACCAGATAGTCTTCCTCTTCCAGGGTGGGATGATATGAGAGTCTGGGAGTTCTGGTGGTGCTCTCTGATGGAGCTGGATGGTTGGGGCAGTGAGGTGCAAGAAGGTGTTGTCCTAAATGCAGGTGCTCAGGAAGGTGGGGAATGGGCTGTAGGGGATGGGCATCCAGGTCCAGCTCCATGAGCAGCCCAGACCTCCTGCAGGGAGAGGTCAACATTTGGCCACTTGTGGGGTTTGTAGTACGGGGTTAACAACCACCATGGGCATGTAGGGCTTTCTCCCTCTCTCCTAATTCTCCTGAGCACACCAGATAAATAGCTCGAGGTGAAGGCCTGCACATTCTTTATGAAGCAGAACGTGCTGTCGGTGTAAGGAGGCGAATGCGTGGCCCGGGGCACCATGTGCAATGTAATGTGTCTCGAGTCCCTTGCACGGGCTTGTTTGAAATATGTGTCAATAACACGAGCAGCAGCAGCAGTTTTGCTGCTCCCAAAGGAAAAGGAGGTGAGCGTGGCGGGGAGCTCAGGGGAAGCAGCGAGGGCTGGAAGGGGAGGCAGGTCCCTTAAACACCACAAACCTTCCCCTCCGCCCCTCCACCAACTCCCTCTTCAGCCGGTGAGATCACCCTCATTAAAGAGAATACCCAGCAGAAGCCCTTCCAGGAGAGAGCCAACACATTTGCTTACAAACTCATTTTTACAGCAGAGGGAATAAATGATCTCTTGTAGGGAGTGGGTGAAGCCTCTAATTATTGTTTTAAAGGGCACAAACCAAAGCCAGATTAAAAATTGTGGGGGACTGACTGTCTTCCTCTTCTTGCTTCCTATCCTAGATGGGATTCGGGTCTCACTGACTTCAGTGGAGCCAAAATTAGCACCTGCAAGGCCCATGCCTGGAAAGCCACAGTCCTTTTGCACAAGTCTCTTCACTGTGGTCCCCAGTTGCCACCAGTGCCACAAGAGATTGGCTTCAGCAGCTCTAGCAGCAATCCCAGGGAAGATGGTTAGCACATCCCAGGGGAGCTGGTAGAGTTCTCCATCTCTGGATAGCTCTGGATAAGGATGGGGCACCTTTCAGAAGGAGGTGACTCAGCAGTGGCCCAATGGAATAGAGGAGATGAGCTAATGGGTGGTCTGACTCGGAAACTATAAGCGTTGATGAATCAATAAGATTACAATGGTGTTGAAAAGGAACCAGGCAGAATTCCTTGGCTTTTGGGATTGTCTCTCTCACCAATTCCTCTGCCCCAGTTGAGGAAAGTTGTGTCACAGGAGGCAAGTGAATGGAGCAGTGCTGAATCTGCAGTCCCAGTGAGAATGTCCCTGTCCTGGAATGGTCTGTAGTGGGAAATGCTGGATTTGGGTCTTTGCTCCTTTATTTGTTAAAATTCCCATGGAGGGGGTTTCTACCCCACTGCAACTCCCCTTCTCCTCTCAGCAAGTCTCTCTGGAGCTCCTCCAGAAGCAGATCTTTGGCCAAAGGTTTGTACAGGTGAATACAAACCTGTTGCCTCCTGAGCAGAACATCCTGAGCTCGAGGTGGGATTCATTTCATTGAACTCCTGCACTGCCAGTAACTCCCACCTGAGGTATCAAAGAGTCATAGAATGGTATGAGTTAGAAAGGACCTTAAAGATCATCCCATTCCAACCCCTGCCACGGGCAGGGACACCTTCCACTAGCCCAGGTGGCTCCAAGCCTTGTCCAACCTGGCCTTGGCCACTTCCAGGGATGCACAGGTGGTATGACTCCTAAACAGCCAGTGGAGTCCAGCACAGGACTTAACTTCTTATTGAAACTGATACCTCAACTAGGCCAAATCCTCATGTCCTAATTGTGCCTATTTCTTTCCACTGGAAACATGGGAAATGTAGGATGGCTGGCTCAGGTCTATGCTGGACCATCCAGTCTTCTACAGGAAGGTGACATGAATCCCACACAGCTGGGCGGGCCACATCAAGGCACCCAGTCCTGATGTAGATTCCCAGTGACACCTAAGACATCCAGGAAGGGCTGGAAGATACCACAGGGGTCTTACAGAAGGCCTGGGGCAGTTGGGAGCCAGGTGGCATCCCAAAGAGTAGCTGGAAGGGTGTGAGATACCCACATGCAGTCAACCAAACTGACCCTCCCATGTCTTGAGATACATCGCCAGGTTTTGGAGACTTGACCCCCCTAGTTGTGAGCTTCTGGCTTCCAAGCATTATTAGTCAGTATTAGTAGGAAAAGAAGGTGTAAGAAAGAGTTCCTTGAGGGCACTTGGTGTTTCTGGTCGATGCTTGGGTGCACTGGAGCAAAGAAAATTTTACCTGGTGCCTCCACAGACAGGGATGTGTCCATAGGTGTGTCCATGCGTGGGTGACACAGGAAGGGAAGGGAAGAGGAGGCAGAGAACATCTGATGGTGGCATCAAGGGTAAACATGTTCTCGTGCTCCCAGTTTTGCTTCCACTGCCATTTTCAGCCTTGCAGTTATGCAACAATTCCTTCCAAAGAAAGCGTCCTCTTTGCCCTCCCAGCTGGTTATGAATGGGCTGATGTCCTGGAGGTGAAGTGCTTAGAAACCCTTAAAATCCTGGGATATTTGTGCTGTTGAGTCTCCTGTTTGATGTAAAGTAGCTGGGCCCATCTTATTCCTGCTAAATCCCCCTCTCTTCCTCTGAACATCAATGCTAATTTGTGAAACTGAGTTGCATTCATAAATTAATTCAACCCAGAGTTGTGCAGGGCCTTCTAAAACAGTAGTTGTAGTATCTGTGTCCACTCTGTGTGCTGTTCCTGTAAAAACCCTTGAAAACTGAACTTTTCCAGGACAGTCAGAAATTCCTTTTCTTTCTTAATCAAAAAAAAAACCAAAATGTTAAAATCCTGAATGATGTCTTCAGTTAAATATTTCTGGCCTGTCAAAATATCTCCTTTAGGTTCCTACTTTTCAATATTCTGATACTTTCTCACTGCCAGAGAGGAAAGGGATACTCCATCCCTGGATACATCCAAGGCCAAGATGGATTTGGCTCTGAGCAACATGGTCTGGTGTCCCTGGCCGTGACAGGAGGGTTGGATCAGAAGACCTTAATTTAAAGGTCCCTTCCTACACATTCCATGATTCTATGTCTGTATTTAGGATTTAGGAGTATGGGAAAGCTGAGAACTGGAGGGTGAGCAGCCTGTCTGATCCCTCCTGCAGCTCTTCTGGTGAGACAGAGCTGCTTCTTCAGAAGCTGTGTGGTCCCTGTGGCTACTCAGGCTTCTCAAACCCTAGCCATGACCATGTGAGACCCCTGGGTCAGTGTGATTCTCTCCAGAGGAGCTTCCTTCCCACAGCCTGACATTGTCACTGTTCAGATCTCCTGTGAAACCGAATTATTACCATTGCATAATCCCCCAGATACATCAGCTCTGCAGGTAACGAGCAGAAATCCAAGCTGGAAGGAATCCATCTGCTAAGCTGAGTGACCCTGCAGCTTTATTATGATGATGATTATTATTATGAAGAGGAGGGCTCATCTCTGGTTTCTAAAGTAAACACAGGAGGTAACTTGGCAGAGGAGCGTGCAGCAGAAAGCCGGGATTGCTTTCCCAAATTCTTGGCCGCCTCCCTCACTGCATGTCAAAGCTGGTATCTTTGCCTAGTAGTGATCACCCCTCCACGAGCTGATCACTATCTGGCAGCCTGTCTGCAGCGCCCCAGCCACTCTCAGAAAGAAATCATTAGGGCTCAGATGCTGCACAGGGAGATCTGCAGGTGCTGCTCCTGCTCCCTGAGAGATTCCTGCCTCCTGCCATGGGATGCTCTTCACCCGGCGTGCCATCTCATCCCCCAAGTCACACATTTGGGTTAGTTTCTTCTCCTCCAGGGATGGCTCCATTCCCACTTTCTTTCCTCAGAATCCTGGCCATCCTACCTGCAGATGGGATTGTTCAGCCTGGAGAAGAACAGGCTCTGGGGTGACCTAATTGTGGCCTTGCAGGACCTGAAGTTGGTACAAGAAAGATGGACAGAGACTGCTGACAAGCACCTGGAGCGACAGGACAAGGGGGAATGGTTCCAAATGGAAAGAGAGGAGGTTTAGATGGGATACTGGGATGGAATTCTTGGCTGTGAGGGTGGTGAGATATTGGCACAGGTTGTGCAGAGAAGCTGTGGCTGCCCCTGGATCCCTGGAAGTGTCCAAGGCCAGGTTGGATGGGGCTTGGTGCACCCTGGGCTAGTGGAAGGTGTCCCTGCCCATGGCAGGGAGTTGGACTGGATGGGCTTTAAGGTCCCTTCCAACCCAAACCATTCTATGACTGTGATTCTTCCTCTCTCACCCCAATTTCTTCCCCATTCACCAGCCTGAGCAGCTCCAGCCCTTTTCAGGCAGGCCCTGGCTCTCCAGTCACACTGAGAATTTACTGTGCTGGAGAACAGTGTTCCTCTGAGGAACATCAAGGCACCACGTCTGCTGAGCCACTTGGAGAAGAAACATTTTGAGAAACCAGAAAGTTTAGGGAGGGGAGCCTGAGAAGAAAGTTTGGTCCTTCTCTACACAGTGCTGTAATTCTCCAGCTGTGCTGTTGGAATTTAGACCAGGTCTGTTGCCTCATCACTCAAAAGACTGGAAGAGTTTGTCACACAAATCACCTTTTTTCAACCAAGAGATATGGAGATGGTGGCTTGTTATTTACTAGTTATAGAATCATAGAATGCTTTGGGTTAGGAAGGACCTTAAAGCCCACCCAGTTCCACCTCCTGTCATGGGCAGGGACACCTTCCACTAGCCCAGGTGGCTCCAACCTGGCTTTGGACACTTCCAGGGATCCAGGGGCAGCCACAGCTTCTCTGGGCAACCTGTGCCAGGGCCTGCCCACCCTCACAGGGGACAATTTCTTCCTAACACCTAATTAAATATATATGTATATGGCTTCCTATCTCAAATACAGATTATAAAACCTTAACATTAGGTAATTGCCATAAATATATGAAATTCAGGGGTTTTGCTTGGCAACCCAAGAAAATTAAGCTGCCTTATGGCTGAAATGTCCCTGCCTGTTCCCTCCACACTGGGATGAATTTGGGGCTGAAGGAGACCAAATACATCCATTTCCTAGACAGGAGGTGTCCACAAACAGTGGTAAAACCAGTGCTGTCAAGGAAGTTAAATCTTTCTCTCCTGTCTCTGCATCAGGTTTTATTGCTGTTGTTATTCTTTCAGTTGTGAGAGATGATCTCTGAGAGAGAGTTTTTCTCTCTCTCAAAGCGAATACAAATGCCAGGACATCCACTGGCATTTTTCCTGTACCTCTGAGCGACTCATCAGTCTGTACCTCCTTAATTTTACTGAGATCTAGCTGAAACATGTCAAGGAGCCATGAGGATTTTTTTCCCATGCAAAGCAGTTTCTTTGCAGGAAAAAAAAAATCCAGTTGTTCTGTTGCAGCAAAATTGCTGTTTCATTTGGGGAAAAAAATAATTTTATAAGCAACAAAAAAGAAATAAAAGGGCTGAGCTCTTGTCTCATGGCAGTCTTGTTGCTGTTTTAATACCAAATAAGAGTTGATTTCCCTTTGGGCTGGGTTGTTCCTCATGACCTTCCTCCATGTGGATCCTTTGTTGTCTAATAACAGGTCATCTTTTGCTGCAGCCCTTCCCAAAGAGGGGGAAGGAGAAGATAAGGAATTCTCTGCCCTCTGCTGCTTTCCATAGTTTTCTAAAGAGTGAAACACAGACCTGAGAAGCTTCAATGTGTTTTGGAGCAGACATTTTCTTTCCCCCGTAGATGTTTGGACCCAGATCCAGATGAATGTTGTCCTTAGCCCATCCTTTGTACAGAAATGGTCCTCCAAGAGGGTGTAAGATGAGTTTGTATCTGTGTGTGACTCTGGAACAGCTGGATTGATCTGTCCTTGAGCCTTCCAGGGGGATTGAATGAGAGGAGTGTTGTGACATTTCAGACCAAAGGAGGAGCAGATTCCAAGATGAATGAAAGATATGAAAGGAAGCACAAGCATAATTTATTGCAAAGTACTTAGAAGGTATTTTGATGGATAGTGCAACTAGATGAAAAGCCCTTTTTTTGGGTTTGGGCTTTTTTTTTCCCCCAGTTCATTAGTTCAAAGTGAAGTGACTTTTTCATGGCAGGAAAATCAGAAACCCTTTTTTTTTCTGCAGAAATCAAAATATTTCTCTTAAGTTTTGACGTTCTATTTCACTTCAGTTTTGACATTCTATTTCACTTAAGTTTCAGGTTCTATTTCACTCCAGTTTTGAGGTTCTGGCTACTTTAAGATAAACCTAAAAGATTTTTACACAAAGTAAAATTGTTTGCAAAGCCACCCTCTGTAAAACTGTGGTTTTACAGTGGCCAGGAAAACTAAGCTTAAAAATTAAGCAGAAAAATGAAGCGCTTGGCAAATGTGGCAAACTATGTAGATATGGGGAAAATACTCAGAAGATTTCAGAGTGGGTTTTTTTTGCAATGGAAAAAAAAATTGTGCCCAGTCTTAGTGGCAGTTTCAGTAGAGTAAATAAACCAGTGTAGGAGTTTGCAGTTCCTTGGATGGCCAGGATTTGGACACAGTGACAACAAGGAATGAAAAATTCTTGATGCAACTGGAGCTGTGCTGTGGGTCTGCAAAGGAAACAATCCCTGGGATTGCTCCATCAAACCCTCTAATTTGGTATCGATAATTAAATAAAAAAGAGCACCTACAAGTGTCACAGCAAGTCCCTTATTGACTGTCTGGGTGCAATAAAAGCCCTTAAACACATGCTCAGTTTTCAATATGTGCTTAAGTCCCATTGACTCCAGTGTTAAAGTGAAGCACCCACTGAAGGGCTTTTCTAAACCAAGGCTTCCTGCGTTTTCCTTAACAGTATTTTATGACCAGAACAAAAAAGCAGTTGTAGGATTCATTAGAGGGGAAAATAAAAAAAAAAAAAAAGAGAGAGAGAGTGCAAAAGGAAGGAAAAACAAAGAGGAGGAAACTTTATGGCTCCGTAAACAGCTGTAAGCGATGTCTCTGGTCGGGTCAGACCGGTCTGAGTTGACAAGGCAGTGTCTCCAATTATACAGCATGCTGTAGCCTGTAAAAATGAAATCAATTTGTTATTTTTCTGGGAGAACATTATAGCGTGAGTTCACACATTTGGGGAGCCTGATGACTCAGTGAAAGCCAGAGGAGGAACTCTGCGTGTGTGTGTGCACAACTGTGTGTGTTAACACAACCAAATGTGTATTTGGAGCACGTTCTTGGAGGAAAGGGGGGAAAATCTGATCAACTTGCTGTGTTAGAGCAGTGGGCACTGAAAATCCTGCTGTTCCTACCTAAAGACCATGGCAGAGCTTTGCATCCGTGCTTCTCATTTCAGAACTGGCTCCATCGCTGAGGAGTTTCAGGATGAAATTCCCCCGAGCACTTAAGCACTTAAGCAATTTCGAAGTCCAAATCCAATCTTTGCAGGGATCTGAGGTCTTTGAGCCCAGTCCTCCGAGGTATTTAGCACTGACATAGCCCAGACCAGACCTCAGCGCAGGGGGATGAGCCTTAATGAGAGGTTTGAAACCACAATATGTACTTTATATTGCTGATCATTTAAAAAAGGTTCAAGTTGGGATGCTTTAGGGGTGTGTTGGGGGGGGGGGGCGGTCTGGGAGCATTAAAACCAGCCACACTCCTAATTATTATTGAAATTCCTAGTAGGAGTCTAAATATCTTTACATTGTGTAGGCATTTTTCACTGCCTAAGATGTAGCTTTATTTCTTCCCTCCGTTCCCCTAATTTAACACACCCGACCCAGAAAATGAGATCTATTTTCACCTAAAACTTCATTCCAATGCCCAAGTTATATAAGCTGGGCAGAAGGAGGCAGGTTCTTTTCCAGGCCAGCCAGTCATTGCCTCACAAACACACGTACCTACATATTTTCCATTTGTCATGAAACCCTGAGAGGGGTTAGGCTGGGAGAACTCAGAAGGAAGGCAGCAAAGGTGTTTACATGAAACTTTAAATTACTCTCCTTTCATTTGCAAGTAACTGTTGTTCCTCAGCCCAGGTAAATTTATCCATCAGCAATATCATTAGATGAGTTCATTATAACCACGAGATTTACAGCGCTCATAAACTGCAGTGTAGGTGGCAGATTAAAATGTTAAGGCTTATACATCTCTAATACCCTGCACTGCCATCCTGGCACATCTCACAAGATAAATGGAGCTGGAAGGAGGTGGATTCCACCAGGGAGACCTCCAGGGAGAAGCCCCAGATGTAGGATGTGGTATGGAAACAACATCAGGGTCACCGTGACCTGGATCCGGGCTTGAAAACATGGTTTGAGGGGCCATTATTCTGCTGGATGGGTTGTTTTTCAGATGACAGGTATAGCAAAGGAGTTAATTGCCTTAGGTAATTAAAGAGTTCCAAAGACTTTTTTCCAAGGAACCGGGTTGTTAATACTTGTATTCTCTCCTCTTCTGTTCTGTTCTGTAGATCCTTAGGGAAGACAAAGTCTCTTGCACTTAGTGGAAGGTGCTGAGTGTTGCGGTCGGTGCCTCAGTTCCTGTGGGAATTCACTGTCCTGGCCAAACCTCAGCTCACACAATTACATTTTGCTTTCTTACCATCCACTTGAAGCTGCCATTGTGTTAGTTCTCAAATCCACACTCAAACTACTTTAAATAAGCTGTCATAGTCCACCTTAGGGACAGAGGCCATTTATCTCTCAGCAAAGACTTCCCTTGGCCTCTTCTTACAGCTCTCCAGGGATTTCTGAGATTCAGCAAAAAAAAAAAAAAAGGTGAAATTCCTAGTTTCTACCTTTAGCTTGCACGAAAAAAAAAGGTGTCCAGTTTATGCTCCTCGTTTTTCCCCAGCCAGTGGTGCCTCCTAGGCATCTCCAGTGATTCAGCCCACCTATCTGAGGCATCTCTCCCAGGATGGGCTGAGTTGCCCTCTGGAGATGCTGATCTTGCTCCACGGACTCCAGGAGACAGCGAACTTGGCCGGAGTGCCTGACTTCTCAATGGTCAAAGTCGGGTGAGCTGAGTCCCACGCTCCGAGATCCTCTGATGAAAGGTGCTCGAGAAATCCAATTGCTGCATCATCATCACCACCAGCATTATTGTTATTAATACAGGGCAAGGGTGAGGGAAATATTAATGGGAGAAAGAGTTACCTCCGTGCCTGCGTGTTTGCAGGATCAGACCCAGCCACAAAATTAGGCACATACTTTCTGGGTTAGAAGAGAAAAAGGATTTAAATATAGCCCTTGTGCTGCGCTTTAGGATGAACAAAGAGGTGTCCAATGAGAACAGTTAATCCAGTAGGTTGAAGCCTTTTTGTTTTCCAGGCTGGAAGGAAAAAGTTCTGGAAGGACAGCCACCTGCTCAGTGAATTTCATCTGTCTACCAGGCTTAGATTCCTTAGTTCTCTTTGTGACCCTCTTAGGAACACACTGTCAATATTCAGGGAGATGCTCAGAGCACAAAAGCTGAAGACCCCACTGCACTCACTGTTGTAGAAATAAAATACTGAAATAAAATACATCCCTTCTGTAATCAGGCTGTTTTAGGCCTAGGTTTGATTGTTACTGGACAACACAGAACCAAAAAATTAATCCTAAAACTCAAACCAAAGTTTTTTTCATGAGAATCAGTTACTTGATTCTTGTTTTCTAGAGCTACACCTATCGTTTTGTTAATCTGGGCTAAGGTAGTTTTCAAATGAATTTAAAGTTTCATTATTTTCCACATTTTGTAGTTTCTTGGGTATGGGATAGTTTTAATACCATAGAAGGAAATCACTTCCATGCAGGACAGACATTAGTTAGCAGAATGATTTCCTTCTCCTCTTAAAATGATGGGGTGGGACAAGTTCCATTTCCTTTGTTTTCATTCTAAAATTTCTCTGAGTTTTGTTTTCATAGAAAACCAGAGAAATAATCACAATATGTGCTTGAATATTGGTATTTTATTGTGAAAAACTATGCCTTTAAGTGAAAGTAGAAGTATTATATTTTTCTGCCTGAACAACCACCTGGCCCCTGGCCTGGGGGTTCAAGTCACAGAGTCAACAGAATCCCAGACTGGTTTGGGTCGGAAGGGACCTTCAAAATCATCCAGTTCCATCCCCTGCCATGGGCAGGGACACCTTCCACTAGCCCAGGTTGCTCCAACCCAGTCTTGGACACTTCCAGGGATGGGGCAGCCACAGCTTCTCTGCCCAACCTGTGCCAATGTCTCCCCACCCTCACAGGGAAGGATTTCATCCTCAAATCCAATCTCAATCTACTGTCTTTGGATTTGAATCCATTCACCCTTATCCCATCACTTCAGGCACTTGTCAGCAGTCTCTCTCCATGTTTCTTGTAGCTCCTTCAGGTCCTGCAAGGCCACAATCAATTCCCCCCAAAGCTTCTCTTCTCCATCTGAACAATCCCAGCTCTCCCAGCCTTTCCTCCCAGCAGAGCTCTGCCCCCTGATCCTTGGTGTTCCTCCTCTGGACTCGCTCCAACAGGTCCATGTCCTTCCTGTGTCTCTTCTGTAGAGTTTCATGGAGATTTGATGTTTGCTACCTGAGTGTAAAACACACAGTAGGTTCATCTACATGTCCTGTTGGTCTGTTCCTCTGGCATATCCTTCCCAGCTTCCAGTGGTCCATGTTAGGAGGGTACCATAGATCATCTGTGCTCCCTCTGTGGTGAGGCTTTGTGGGAACAGAAACCTATTCCAGGAGCCTCTTGACATTCAGGTGACATTGGCCATTTGTGGCAGCCTCCGTTTTTTGGAAACTTCTTTTCCTTCTGGGTTCTCAGTTTTCCCTAAAATGTGTTTTTAGGCAGCCTCAGATACATGAAGTTCATGCTGGTGGACCTGAGCAGCCCATGGGCACCACAGAGGGTCTAATTGGGATGTTTTAGGATGGATTAAGGGCTGTCCACTCATCACCTGCATCCTTGTGAGCCCTTCTGGGCTAGTAGCAGGAGATGTGAGACCACCCTTGATGGGTTTTCCTTGTAGCTTGTTCCAACCAATGGAGAGTCCTCCATCCACCTTCTTCATTTCAATGTTTTAGGGTCATAACACGAAGGGTGTGTTGTGAAAATGCACCTTTTTACAGAGATCACTGCAAAACTCGTCCCCTCCATCACTGTGTGGCTGAGCTTCATCTTCCAAGGGATGTGGCCCCACAGAGAGGCAGCCAAAATGAGTGAGGAGGGAACAGAGAGTGAGCTGAACCTCTGGAAGGCTCAATGGATTGTAAGGAAGGGTTTGGAGGAGGTGTGACCTCCTGCTCTTAGGGGATCCTGTGCCAAGGAAGACGCACTTAAGGCACCTACAAGAGAACGTGGACACCCTTTGACTTCACTCCTTCGGCAGAGCTGGCTGCCACCTTGCACCTGTGTAAGACAGAAGGAGCAAAGTCACTGTGGTGCCCAGTTCCCAATATTTGGTGACGATTTAAGGTCTTACTGTCTCTTATCCTGGGTCATTAGGCAACGTCAATAAATTGTAAATAATCCTACAAAACTAAGAGATGAAGTTGTTTTGCTTGTGCTGGGGAAGTCCACTCAGCAGAGCTTGGAGCCAACAAAAGGTCTCTCCAAGATGTGCAAAACAGCTCCTGCAGAGTTCCAGAACAGCAGAACTCAGGAAGAAGCAGGTGTAGGATGCCCTGCACGCTGCTCCTCACGTGTCAAGGACTTTTGACAGCCGTGCTGAGAAGGTGGTGACCTTTAGAAGTTGCTGGAGTGGTGCTGTACACCAAGGTCACCCAGAACTGCAGGGTTTGTTTTTTTTCCCTTTTTCTGAAAAAGCTCTGAGCAGGTATTTCCTGCATATTTCTCCCTCCTAACCTGGCTGGGGTATCCATTCCAAGAGGGAGGGTACATGTAATTTATGAAGAAGGTGGCCAGGTTCTTATTTACAACGGCTCTGCTGAAGGAGCAGATAGATCGAGATAAGGGAAATGAAGAGCTCTCTAGGTGTGTTGGCAAAGAAAAATGCACACTGGAGGTTGAATTAAACACTTCAGGGCATGCAAGGCTTAAAGATAAGCCAAGAACTTTGGCTGTGGACATACAAAATAGTGTTTTCACGGCTCCTCCTGGGCTAGTGGGAAGAAAAAGCTGAATTGCTTTGAAAGGAACAGCTCTTTGACCCTTTCAGCTTTGAGCAGTGCCCGTTCTGGGGATGAGTGTGTTTGTAAAATTCCTGCTTCAGGAATTCTCCAGGGGAAAAGAAGAGGTTGGTATCAATGCATCCAGGAAGTGCTGGTGCTTAAGGAATTTGAGGGTGATGCCTGGTGAGAGCACAACAGGAGACACTCGACCCATTTCTTGACACCGCATTTTCAGAATTACCCACATGCAGGGGATGGTTGAGAAGGAGAGTGGAAAAATGCAAATGACAGGTTTAATCACTGGAAACAGTGAGAAAAAAATGAATGATGGGAGCTACTAGAGAGTTGAGTAACACTGAAAGGAGATTCTGATCTTTATAGACTTTCCCAATCTTTTCTAAAGGTTTTGGTTGTTGGGTTGTTGTTGGGGTTTTTGTTTTTGGGTGGAGGAGAAGGTTGGAAGTTTCATAAGGTTCATACCTGATGATCAATAATAATGACAGGGAGCTGAAAGAACTGGGTTCTCCAAAAGACAAATTGTCTTTAGAGAGGGAGAAAGTGTTTACACCTGGAAGCCAAGCAGAAACCAAGAGAGGGTGCTCAGAGAGATGTTATCACACCCAGAGCGTGCAGGTGAGCCAGGAGGAGGTCTGTGCTCAGCTCTGCTTCACAGCAGAGCCACTGCTCGTGGGGAGATGTTTTGAGATCCCACCCTGTGCCTTCAGCTGAAAGTCAAGTGACTGCAGACTTCTCCACGAAGTGCCAGGTTTGCAATGCACCGTCTCGGGGCCTGATGACACCTTGAGAACAAGACTCCTGCTGGAGATTGTCTTTTGCAGATTAAACTTCCCAGACTGTAACACACATCAAAGCAAGGTGTGACTGTTTCCCTACTGGACTGAGAAGGGAGCAGTGTGAAAAAGCAATTAGAGGTATTTCTACATGGTTTTATTTTTTTTTTTTTAGTTTTAATCTTAGATGATCTTCCCAGCAACGGAAACGAATAGTTGAGGGCACCAACCTATAAACTCCTCTTCCTATGACTGGTATTTTCATTCTACCAGTGAAGTAACCACCAAAAAAAAACCCCAGAGACAGGCATGAGTTTGGCTGTTCACATGATTAAAGTTGATGAGGCTGGAATCCTAAAACTTCACCCAGCTCCTACTGAAATAGCCCAAAAAAGTCCTCCTGGCTTCACAGCAGGATGGATGGATTGAGCCTGAAAGAGGTTGATTCTGTCTCAGTGGATACTTTATCTTTATTGGGAATTGGATAGGGAGCTTTTGAAAGCTTTGGGAAGGATGTTGGTGACTAGTTGATGTGGAAACAAACCCTACAGATGTTTCCAGACAAGTTAACTTCAGCCACTGGGAAGTGTCCACGTTTTGGACTCTGCAGTCAATGGACTGTTCTCTGAAGGATGACTAAATTAGTGGCCTTCTCTGGAGACTTTATTGAGGGCATCTCTCCATGTTGTCTACAGGGATAGGACCACCTACCTCCTGATCCTAAAGCTGGGACCTGGGAATACCTCCTAAGTCCCAGTCCTTGGGGGGTTCAGTGGAGTGACATTTGGATATGTGGCATCCTAAAACCCCATTCCCAACACGGCCACAGAGGAAACACATCGAGAAGTCCTCTGAAGCCTGAAACCATGTTTTGGGAGGTGTCTTTAGTGCAGAAACTGCTGTGCAGTGTTTTGCATGAAACAAAAAAAATGTACATGTGGCATGGACTTCATTTCACAGTGGTTTTTTCTGCCAGTAGTTGTATCCTGAATTAACCTAAAATTCAAGCAAAACCCATATCAAGCCCCTTAGAGAGGGGAAATAAGTTAATGAGTCCTTTCCTTGCTCTTCTCCTGTGGGTTCCTGCAGCCTCCTGCAAGAATTTGCCTCCTTCCTCCAGCTGAGCTCTTTGCATGGACTTCCACACAGCTCTCCCGGGTGGGACTTTTCCAAGGAGCTTGTCCATCCCAGTTGTTAGGCATCATGGCATGATTCACCTGGAGGCTTTCACAGTGCAGACATTCCCCACTCAGCCAGTCACCCAGGCTGTCCTGACAGTCTGGCCAACACAGCCAGTGGGGGCAAGGCCATGATTCACCCGAGCCCAGAGCAAACCTCTGCAATGGGCAGATGAACCAGACGTGGAAGTGTCTGTTTCTCTCCAGTGGCTGATTACAAAAGCAGGCTGGGGTGGGTAGATCAGCTGGAGAAGTCCTTGTCACAGATATCAGAAGGTGGGTAACCTGAACACCTGGGCAAGGTGAGCTGCCTTCCTCTCCTGGAAAGAGAGGAAAACTTCAAGAGGGAAGTTCATGCCATTTGTCTCCTTTCCCCTCCCTAGGGTAGGAAGAATTGTCCTCTAGTGTTGACATTAATCATCTCCCAGAAGTTCAGCAGAGGTGGAAAGAGGCATCTAAGCTTAGGAAATCAGCTGAAAATCCTTTGCTTCGCCAGGCACCTCCTACCTTGTCCACCATTTACTGGAGGGCACACTCTTGGCTGAGCTGATTATCTTGGGTTTAGACTCTTACCTGGAGTCATTTGGGATCCAGAAATGGATGTCCTTATGTCTCACTGTCCTAGAAAGGGCTGATTAGTAAACCTGTAGTCTCTAGTTAACAAAGCCACGGAGATGTGGCACCTGACCACGTGAATGTCCACCTCCTTTTCAATTCTGTCTCCTCTTGACCAGGTCCCCACCAGGAAGGGAGTTAAGTGCCTGCCAGGACCCTTCTCCCATGAAGAGGACAGACACTTCAAAACAATTTTTATCCCAGCCTAGGGAAGCGCTGAAGTCAAGCTAATTTTCACCTGATCTTCAGCAATGATAGAATTCTTGTGCTTTGGTTTAGTCAGAGCAAAAGAGAGGGAAGGCAGATTCCCTGATGGCCCTGCTGATAATCCAAACACACCAGGCTGTTCCCAAATGAAAACCACACGGCAAAAATGAATGTAAACAGAAATACACACTGCCCAGGCAGGTTCCTCTTTGCCATTAATTCAGGGCAGAAGAGACAATCAAGAGATTTAATTAGAAGAAAAGGAAATCATGATCTAAAAATCCCTTCAGTTTTAGTAAGCAGGGTTATTATTAGAAGCGCCAGTAAAAAACACTTTAAAAATCTATCTAATTAGCTACGTATCTGCTGATCTCTCTGCAGAGCTGACTTGTTTGTCTTCAAGGCTTCACCAACCTCATGGTTCATGGACACTCCTTCAAGACTTCCACTGGCCAGAGCAGAGAATTTGCACTCATGTTTAATTGGGGGCAACTTTTTTGGTGGTTGTTGTTGTTGTTTTCTTTGGCTTTAATTTCACCTTCCTCCCTTTAACCAAAGCACCACAGAATGATGGTCTTCCCCTTCCTGGATTTTTGGTGTTCACCTTCCAAAGACTGGTGTCTTCTCCTGCTGGTGTTATCCCTTTGTGTAGCTTTGAAAGTGACTGGCTATTCCCTAGGCTTCCTCAGCTGCCAAAATTCCCTATAAAACATCTTGTATAGGTGTGCTTGGCTCTCAAAGAAAGAAATGTGGGTTTGAGCCCCTGCTGGCAAAGAAAACTCTCTGAGCATCTTTGGGAAGAAGCAGCACAATGATGGTGTAAGGCTTTGAGAGGATGAAGAAGAGGGAAGGAAGATATGAAAAGCAGGATTTCTTCCTTTATTGGGCCTGTAGGAAACTTCAGGACAGAGAGATGATGTTTTAGGGGGAGGGATGAGAGTGAAAATGACATTTTCCGGTGAGAGGAAAATTGTAGAACTGAAGATTTTGATTTTTCTGTCCCCACTCTTGGGAATCAAGTAACAAGGTGAAAGCCAGCCTGACAGCATCTCTTCCCCCTTGTTTTTTCACGCAGGTCCTTGGCCATTGGTCACCAGTATTCATCCCTGGGCACTCAGCCCATCCTCTGCGGGAGCATCCCGGGTCTGGTGCCGAAGCAGCTGCGCTTCTGTCGGAACTACGTGGAGATCATGCCCAGCGTAGCAGAGGGTGTCAAGATTGGCATCCAGGAATGTCAGCACCAGTTTCGAGGGAGGAGGTGGAACTGCACCACTGTCAACGACAGCTTGGCCATCTTTGGGCCCGTGCTGGATAAAGGTGAGTGCCATGGGGTTTGGGAACGGCAACATCCGTGGTGGGGCAGCAGCAGAGACCTTGAGAGACCTGCTGGGACCTTATTTCCTTCTGGAAAATGTCATGTAAAATGGGACTTGAGCTGGATAAAAGTGTGTGATACAGGCAGGGAAAATTTTGCTGCCCCAGGACCCCATCCAAGCCCATTCAAACCTGACCCAGAAGGTCTTTTGTAGGGACAAGAGGGTGATTCTTGTAGGTATAGCAAGTACATGGGGGCCTCCCCGGTGTCAGCAGGGTGGTCACCCACCCCCTCCATTGTACAACCAACACCACTCACAGGTAACCACTAGTTCTACCTCAAACCTCTACTGGGACTCTACAGGTGACCCACAGAGAGTGGGGGGCATCTCTGACCCTTCTTGGAGCAGAAGGTTGAACTAGAGACACTCTAGTTTCCCTCTCAATGTGAATGATCCTCTGATCCTCTGCCCCTTGGAAGGAACCCAAAGGATTGTTGTGTTGGCAGTGGCCAAGCTGGATGTCTGGCATTTCATGCTGTATTTTCAGCTCTCTAGAAGATGGTACGGGGGAAATGATGGGCTGTTGGGGATGGTTGCTGGGGACTGGCTTATCAGAAAACACCAGTTTTGATACTGGAATGGAATACAGTGAGGGTCAAAGGCCTGGAGAAATCACCATCAGTGAATGGTTCTGCTCTCATAGTTATGAACATGGCAAATTAGAACAGGGTGCAAATTCAGGCAACTATTTCTGCACCCATCGATAGAAGTGGGAACTCTTAGAAGTGTTTCACCCTGAGATGTTGAAGGCTGTGAGATTTAAGGCCCAGGCAATGTCTGAGTATCTGGTCTTTTCCCTTATAAGCTGCTAGGAGCCTATTTTAGCCTGGAAAAAACTGTTTTATCCTTCTTTGCCCTTGTTGTTTGTCTTCTAAAGTCCAGTCTGCTCCTGCTGGTCTCACTAAGTCTGGGTTAAGCTTTACCTTTCCCTTTAGCACAAAGGGGCCATTTCCCTCCCTCCCTCCCCACCTCCCTTCCTCCCTCCTTCCCTTCCTCCCTCCTTCCAAGTTCTTTCCAATCCAAACCATTTTATTTATTGATTAATTCTGGTGTCACTATCTGGGTTTAGCAGGGAGAGACCATCCCAAAATAACTATCTCTAAGACCCTCAAGGTGGTGCACTCAAGCCCATATGAAAGTCTCATACCACAACATTTTCCATGGAATTAAGGCATTGCTTTGCTCCTGTAGCTGATTTAGGCCAGCCTAAATGGATGTTTTTCCCATACACACCATGACTTGTCCAAGACATCCACTGGGCACAGGCAAGAAGTGAACCAGATAACCCACCATGCCTTCTCACACAGCTGGATGCCCTCAAGGACACAGAATCACACACTGGTTTGGGTTGGAAGGGACCTTAAAGATCATCTCATTCCATCCCCTGCCATGGGCAGGGACACCTTCCACCAGCCTAGGTTGCTCCAAGCCCCATCCAACCTGGCCTTGGACACTTCCAGGGATGGGCAGCCCATGACCTCTCTGGGCATGGTGGAGCCCTTCATGCCCCAGACAGTCTCAGGCCAGACACCCCACATGTCCTGTAGCTTGAGGACAGAGGTCCTCACCTCCTTGCTGACCAAAGGAACCCCAATCCCACCAGCAGCCAAATGCTCTTATCACACAACGGTGTCGACACGAAGGGTCTGTCCCTGCCCAGGACTGGAGGATTTCAGTAGCTGGGCTCAGGGAGGGAAAGGAGACTGGGACTATTTCATAACTGAAGAATGTTGTTCCTTGAGGGAGAATCAAACCACCCTTCAGTTTTGCTTCACCTACAGCAGGAGGGGGGAGAAAAAAAAACAGCTCAGTTGCATTCTTGTGCGGCAGATCCCCCA
This sequence comes from Anabacerthia variegaticeps, assembly GCA_035583185.1. Taxonomy (NCBI): domain Eukaryota; kingdom Metazoa; phylum Chordata; class Aves; order Passeriformes; family Furnariidae; genus Anabacerthia; species Anabacerthia variegaticeps. The sequence continues at coordinate 1,674,289 of JAWWEW010000078.1, forward strand.
GGGTAGGAACATATTTGAGCTCCTACCCAGAAAGGGAGAAGGAGGAAAGGAGAGAAAGAAAGCCAGCAAGGAAAACTCTATTTTGCAGCTCGGATTTTAAGTCACCCAAGACCCTTTGAGTCAGTGGGGACCCCATCCTCCCTCAGCACAAATCCAAAGCTCCTAAAGCATCTCCCCGTTGCCTCACATGACTATCTGCACTTCTTTCTTTGAAAAGCACCGATTTTAATGCCTTCAGGAAATCCTTTCCAGGCCCAAATCTTGCTGAGGCTGCTTGGCTGGCTGGGCTGCCCTTGCTGCTCTGGTGTCTCATTGCTCATTCAGGGCTAGGCTCGAGCTGTGATTCAGCAGTGCCAAATTGTCACCAAGCTCTGGGCCTTTAAGAGCCATGTTCTGATATCTCATCTAAAACCAGACTCTTTCCCCTCATGATCCTTCTTTATGGGAAAAAAAATCCCAGATGTTTTAGCTAAGACTGTGTTTATGCGTTTTTATTTTTTTCTTTTAGCCAGGTCTAATGGATCACATATTAAACAGGAATGGCACTGATGAGCTTGGCTCTGAGGGATCAGTGATGTTCAGGGGATCCTGACCTGCTGCTCTTTGAAGGCAACACTTGGCAGGCTTGGCCCTATGTCCCTCAGGACATATGAAGAGCAGAAATCCCCCATCCCACCCAGATATCTGACTACTCTCTTTGCAGGTCCTTGGCTGTGGAATAAATGTTCCCTATTCAGGTTGCCCAGAGAGGTTGTAAACTCCTTATTCCTGGAAGTGTTCCAGGCCAGGCTAGATGGGGCTTGGAGCAACCAGGGATAGTGGAAGGTGTCCCTGCCCATGGCAGGGAGTTAGAACTAGATGATCTTTTTAAAATCCCTTCCAACCCACACCATACTGGGATTCTTTGATTCTGTGGTTCTATCCCAAGGAAACAGAGTCACCTTCCCTGCTGTGCTGCCTGCACAGGGAACGATTCAGGAATTAGCACAGGTGAAATTGCTGCAGGGCTGATGAAAGAGGGGTTTTCTCCTCCTTTCTGGACTTGGGAGCATATGGGCAGCAGTGCAGCTTCATAGAGAAACATTCACTGTTGGGTCTTCCTTGAAAATCCCTAGGAATAGGTGTCTTGGGTAGCTTACAGTGTTGGGAATGCAAAGGACAGGATACCTGGACAGGGAAAGAATTGAGCCTAATCTCTTTCCCTCTAACTAAACCTGCCCATCTTCTTATCTTCTTATCCACAAATGAAAGGTCCTTCACTTGAACTTTTCTAGCAGTAATTACTAAAGGGAAAAAAAAATGTTCTCATGTGTTTCTTCACCTGTATTGTCTGAAATGAAGAAAAACACGGCCACAGCCACGTGACCTTAAATGATCACCTCAGACACTGATCAAGCTCAGCCACTTACCTGAGAGGTTTGGCACTTTTTAGGCAGTTGTTGCATCTTTCAGTTTACCAAGGCCAAGGGAAGATTTTTGAGTTGTCTCTATAAACACCCAGAATAAAATTTTGGAGGTGTAGGAGATGGACACACCGTCACTGACAACAGAAAGGGATCAGTGCATCCCAACAGGCATTTTCCACCTCCAACTTCAGTGCCATATATTGGGAATTGTGATTTTTTCCTTTGTTTCAGCTTGTGTGGACTGAGGAGGCTGTTGATAAGTTGTGGTGCATTTTAGAGACTCTCAGCACTCCGTGAGCTCTCTTTGAAACTCCTCTGGGCAGAAATATGAACTCAAGAGAAGTAATACAATAAAAGCTTATCATGGCCCTGTCTCTTTAAAGGATCTCAGCACATAATTAAGTCAAAATAAAAGTTTCCTCCCTCTCCTCCCCCCCCATTCAATAAAAGTAAATTACCTCAAACTATTTAAGCCCCTAGTTCGTTTAAATTTAAAAAGGGAGCCCTTGTCTATCTATTTCTTTCACTCACTCCCACCTCCTTCTGCTAAAGACTGGCCGGGGCTTTAAACCTGCCAGCTGGGCTGAGAAATGGTTAATAGTTATTGTGGAGGAGCAGCTTTTAATGAACTATTGAAGAATGATACATTGATGGAGTAATGGGAGTTTAAGTCGCTCTGTAATGAAACAGGTTCTCAGCGCGGCCCCATTGTGGTGTAAATATGGCACGACTCTCCCACTGTTTGGTCAGGACTAAATAGCAGAGGCCAGAGGGGGGTCAGCTTATGGGGTCTCCGCTTTAGTTAATCAATCTGATTGGATTAGGGTCACTGCGATCCCTAATAATGTCAAAGGTTACGCCAAACTGGATTAAATGCTTTGTTGGGGAGGGCTCCGATTCTTTCAGCTTTGGCCGACGGGGCTTGTTTATTAGACTTTAACACTCGTGCTGCCTTGGGAAGCTGCTCTGGCCCTTTCTGTGCGTCGGGGCGTTCGCATGGGGGGGGTTTGTGTCCCCCAGTGCTCTGTCAAGTGTCTGCACCCATCGGATGTGCCCTCTGAGGACATAGATCAACCTCCCCAGCGGACAAATGAGAGCCTGGTGGGTGATGCAGAGGCTCAGGGGCGTAAATTCCTTCCGGAAACAGCGGCTGCCCGTCGGCCCCGCTAGAAGGCAAATGTCGAGGGTCACAAAAGCGGCGTGGTGACCCACTGCTCGTGCCCCCCTGGGTTAATCCTGTCCCTGTCCAGCAAGGGGATGCTCTTTTTGGTGCAGCTCCTGTTTGTGCAGTTACCGGGATGAGCATGGAATGAAATACGGGGTATTCGACACCACTCGGTTTGTTATTAAACTGGGGTGATGTCTTGCCTTTCGGCACTTCCATCTCACATCAAGGTGGGATGGAATGGGATGGAATCTCCCTAACATATTATCCAGAGAGACCATGAAGCTTAAAAATTTGCTATTATCTTCCCTGATGATGTCCCCATAGGTGACACTGTCTTATAAACGTGGCAGAGTGTCCTTCAGGAAATGAGAGCAAAAATCCCTTTGAAGGTCACTTGCCAAGGAAAAGGGTGGCAGTAAGAGGGTGTTATTGGTAGAGATCTGAGATCTGTGGATCTCAGCTGCCTCATTCCTTCCCACAGCAGAGCACATAATGAATGTTTATGGCCTGACAGGACTGTCAGATTATCCAAGCAGACTTCTTGCATGATGCAGACTGGAGAATTTCCCCTCAAGACTTCTGGAATGAAACCAAAATCTGAATTTGACTACAACATCTCTTCCCAAGGGACATCTTGCCTTGACATATCACCAAGAGATAGACAGCCTCCTCTTTTACAAGTCTTTTACAACCAGGCGCTCTCTTTTCCTTTGCTGGATTCAGAAAAGCTCTTCTAAAACTGACCATTTTCTTTGCTGCCCAGGCTTTCTATAAAGTTAAAATTAAGGCCTGCAGAAGAGCAGCGGGTCAGCAAAAGTTTGGGTCCGTTCTGGCAGACAGCGAGACAGGTCGAAGGAGTTCCATGTCTTGCTGGGGTCCTCCAGGGCATGATTCATCTGCTGTATTCTAGACAGTTAGGATTAAATTATTCACACCCTGAAGTTTCTACATCTCTCCATCAATCACTGAGGGAATCCAGGGAGACCGGCTCTTGATGAGAAGACTCTTGCTCCCAGGGACTACATGAAGGGCAGAGCAGGCATTTGTCTGACTCCTGAGAGATGTGGCATTCAAATCACATCCAGTTCCATGTGGAATGCTGGGCATTGTTACCTTTGCAGCTGGGCTGATTTGGGACTGGGCTTGTTTTGAAGTTGGGCTTATTTTGGACTCTAGACTTTTTGGGGATAAGCCCTGTGTATTGTCTCTGTCAAGAAAGGCAAAACAAAGCTCTGTTCGAGGGTTGACCCTTTTGTCCCTGTTACCACTGTGGATGAGGTGGATCAGAAAGCTCGTCTTGTGTCTAGTGAAACCCACATGAGTTTCTTCCCAGAAAAGAATGGAGCAAGAATTTAAAACTCAGTTATAATCCCTCGGAGACACGAGTCTCCTCCGTATTTCTTTCTTGCTGTGTCATAACAATATCTCTCCACAGGCTCTCTGATAGGCCTGATCTCATCTCCCAAAGTTAGATGTCAAAGTCTGAGCTAGTCACCCCAGGCTCCCTTTGTAGTCAGTGGAGAGCAATCGGCATCTCCAGGGAGCAATTCATCTGACCTATCTTAGACACCTATCTCAGGATAACATGAATCATACCCAGATGTTTATTTCTCCCCATTGACTATAGAGGGAGCCTAGGGCTACAGGCTCAGGCTTCCCTGTGTACTCCTCAGAGGCCCACTCTGGGGGCAAAGAGTTCCCACCCCTCATCTTTCTCCTGGTAGAAAGCAATCCTGACATCCAGCTGTGGTTGGAGAGGACATTTTAATCATGGAACAACATGGCACTGAAAAGGACCTCCTGGACCACTGAATACAGGCAGTCCCTTGCTATTTAAGCCATAATAACATCTCATAATGATTTAAAATTAATATGTTTAGCAGACCTCATCATATTTTCCTGGTGGCATTCTGGCATCTGGGTTGTCTTCGTGCCAGATGTTCCCCCCTCCTTCCCCTGCTCTAGATCAGACTTCTCCACTTCTGCAATAAAGTAAGGCATGAGCAGAAAGCCACAAGATACTGATCCATCCAGGAGGTTAGTTACAAGTAGGAGGTACTCTCTGCTCTCTCATGAAACTCTTCCCAAGAGGATCTGATTTCCAACCACACCCCGTCTACCTCTCCGCTAATGGCAATTTGGGCAGCTGCCCTGGTATCAACAACGGAGATCTACAAACTCTACCCTGTAACTATGGGGAAGGAAACTGGAAGGATCAGGATTGAAAATGTGACTGTGCAAGCTCCGCTCAGCCGTCAAGATGCATAAATACTGCGGGCCAGAGCTTTGCCAGAGCTGCTGAGGAAAACACTGGCAGGTCCTGGCTCAGATGTGTTTGGTGTCCGTGGAAATGGAGCTTGGAGCTGGGGATTACTGCAGGGGATGAGGCAGCACAGAAGCACTGCCTGAGCCTGTGTCCCAGCCCATATTCACCCACAGGCAGCGTTCCTGAGCCGGGGTTTATGTAGATAACTCAGCACAGGCAGCAGCATTGGAGGTGGCAGGCAGTTTAGGGAGGGCTAGGTGAGCTGTAGCCACATCCCTGCTTTGCAGCCCTCATCGTTCTGGGAGAGCAGCAGCTCCCACCAAGCCTGGGCAGGAGCTGCAGTTGTAAGGCAACTCAGAGATGCTGAGGAAACATGCCAAGGTGTTATCCCTCAGCTTTGGGAGCAGGAAACCAGTGGGGTGGCCAAGAAGCTCCTTCTCTTGCTGCTGGAGCCAGGTAGAGCCAGGTGACCATCAGAGGGGTCACTCCTGCTTGTTGTGACTTCAGAGGTGTTCAAGGACAAGCCCTGGGCAAGGGTGGCACCCACGAGACTGTGGCCAACATCACATGTGGCTGCATTTCCCTGTCCATCCCCAGTGCATGGCCTGGGTTCCGTGGGCTCGAGTGTTTTTGGGGTTTCTTGGAGGCTCTGACCTCATCACCTCCCTACCAGCAGCGTGATCCCGGGATAAGGATCTGGCTGCTGTGCCTCTGGAGCTGAGACAGCCCGTGTAAACAGCTGTAAACAGCTGTAAACAGCTGTAAGCAGCCAACACCCAGGCACGGGCTGCGAAGCCGGGACAGGAGCGGTGGTGAAAAGGAAAGGGCAGCAATTCCAAGGAGCCCATCCCATTCCCTTCCTGCTCTCCCTCCACCTCCCACTGCACCAACCCTCATCTGTCAACCCTGACATGCCTTTTTTTCTTTTTTCTTTTTTCTTTCTCTTTTTTTTTTTTTTTTCCTGGCGACTAAAGCATCAGACGGGGGATCAGGGAGGGGAGGAGAAGGAACAAGACAGCCCGTGGCTACAAAACCAGTGCCCCTTCTCTCCCGGCAGCGGGAGGCACTGGAAACTTCTGCCTGGGGCACAATGCTTGGGGCTGGCAGGGAGCAAGGCTGTGTGGAGTTATGGATTTATTTCCTTCCACCACCCCCCTTCTTCCCCTTTCCCTGCTGGGTGCGTCGCATTCCCCAAACTGGGCTCAGGTTGGTCGCAACAAGGAGCTCCCTCTGCCGCATCCCAAGAGTGCCAAGTCCAAGCGTGGGAGCTAGTCCTAGACAAAAGGGAACAGTAGAGGGAGCTGATTAGCATCCCTTTGTCCCGGGAGAATCCCAGCCCCAAATGGGCCCTTGGCGCACAACAGGAGGCACAAACACACACACACGCATGGACGGGAGCCAAGGAGGAAAATGGGCACGGCAGAGGCTTGGTTGCCTTCACCCTGGTGCTGGGGGGAAGGGGGACACGGTGGGGTTTCCTTTGGGATGGGTCCAGAGCCGGGGTGCACCGTCCTCTCCGGGCGTTCTGCTTTGGGATGTGCCCTGAGCCGGGATGCTCCGTGCTCTCGGTGGGTTGAGGAGATAAATGTGTCTTCCCGCCCTTCTGTGCACCAAACAGCCCAAACAAGCAAAGTCTTCCGACAAAGAGGGGATCCAAGCCTGTGAATGTGGCTTTTCTTCCCTCTGAGATGCTCTATGAGCTGGCAGGGCTGAATAGACGAGGGGATTTTAAGGCCAGAAGGGGCTGTGGGATCATCTGGTTGGATTCCTGTGTAACAAGCAGAGAATTTCCTCATGTCCCCCCCCGAGCAGATATGAGAGGGCAGCAAAAGGGAAAACAGGGCATATAAAGATGTACTGCATATTCCTTCCTGCAGTGGGATGGCATGGCAGGGGAATGGGGATGTCTCCTGCAGAGCAGGAACGACAGGAAGATGAGACACTTTCTGGCAGGAGGTAGATTTGCACTTTGCAAGAGGAAGAATATACCTTGGTGGGTCAACCTCTCTCCCTCCTGGTTTCCTCAGCCCCATCTTTCTGGGAGCACCCCCTTCAAAGGAAGGACTCAGCATCCAAGAAGATCCCTAGGGTTAAGAAAGAGGCAGGGAGAGGGAATGGGTCAAAAGGATTGTTGTGGCTGTGTTTGCATTTCTGCCGTGCTCGTGGGAATGACTTGAGGCTGAGCAGAGAGGACAAAGAAGGAGTAAAAGGACAGCAGGTTTTGGGGGATAAAAAGTCACAGACACAGAAAGCACCAGCTGACATAGACAGGTAAGGACTTCCCCAGTGCCAGGGTATGCAGAGGTGCTGCACAGAAAGTGGCCTTTTTTTTTGGAAAAACAGCATTAGATGGGTGAGACTGAGGTAGCTGGAGACTTTGTGAAGGAGACTCCAAGACATGAAGCAGGGGAGGACACAGTGCACTGTTTCATGCTCACCCTCAGCATGCTCCCATGGGTCACAGAGATGCTTTTGGAGAGGGTTTCCTGCAGCAGAGCACTGTAAGGTGGGCCCATAAGGAGGGATGCAGGTATGTCACAGTCTGGATAAGCCCTAGGGAAGGGCTTGGAGGAAACTGTGGTGTTCCTTCTAAGTTTGGGCAGGCTTTTTAAGGAGGTAGAAGGTGGCATGGTGAACCTCGGGGGAGCTCTGGAGTTTTGGCTGTAGGTGACTCTAAAACCTGATGGCAAAACCCTCTATGGAATATGATTTCTCTAGGTATTAGGAAGAAATTCTTTACCCAGAGGGTGGTGAGGCACTGGAATATGTTGCCAGAGAGGTTGTGAATGCCCCATCCCTGGAAGTGTCCAAGGCCAGGTTGGATGGGGCTTGGAGCAACCTGGGCTAGTGGAAGGTGTCCCTGCCCATGGCTGGGAGTTGGAATGAGATGATTTTCAAGGTCCCCTCCAACACAATCTCTTCTAGGATTCTAATAAAGCACAGACAGAAAGACAGGAGGGCCTCCAGATTCTGGGAAATGCTTCTCAAGACCAGGGTGCAGGTCCTGACTGGAGGAATGGAGAGCGCCTTTCACTTTTTGTTCCATCATGACTCATCTCCCCCTTCCTAGAGAAGAAAAACAGCTTACAAAGCATTCATGACCCAGCCTGGACCAGTGATGGGGAGCAAGGCAGGAAAGAGAGGAGGTTCTGGTTCTGCTTCTGGCTCTGGAGACAGTGGGGCAGGTCCTTCTCCCTCTGCATCTCCAATTCCCACAGAGTCCACCAGAGACCCAGCTGAATATCTCAGACAGCGAGACCAAAGTAGGTCTTATGGAGGGCCCTGCAGGTCTTGCAACATAATTTAGGTAGTTTTATTGGCCTGCTTATGACTGTTTCTCTGGAGTTTGATCGACAGGGCAGTAAAGCTTCATGGAACACTTCCTGGTAGGCTGCAGTTTGTTGACTAAGCATCTGGCACAATTTCCTCTCCATTATTTCCAGGTGCTAAATCACATTAAACGATAGCTAATAATTATGGTTTATCCTTTCCTAATCATGCTGCTTTCCCAGGGAAGCTGTTGCCACAGGGATGTTGTGGGAGTGTGAATGGGTGGGGAGGGCACAAGGAGATGTTTCTGTTCACCCGGAGCCATAAAAAACTTGGAGACCCCTTAGGCTAGGCAGGATCCAGCCTAGGAGATATTATATCTTGTCAAAAATGTATTTATTTATTTTTCTGGGCCAGTTTTCCATCAGAAAAAGAAGCTGCATCAAAATGGAGAAGTTTCTTTCACAGGTTCCCTTTAATTTCAAGACAAAAAAAATGCACAAGTTTGGCTTTCTTGAGGTTTTTTTCTTTTTTGAAAATAAGGCATTTTATTACTTTTTAATTTGAATGTGATCTTATGCCAAAGTAGAAAATCATTAAACTATCATAGAAGCACACTGCTGTACCTTTAATATTTTATGGCATATTGGAGTGGTTTTTATCCTGTTGAGGCGGAACGATTTTATCTTCTCAAACAAACAAATCTGACATTAACAGGATAAAACACACCAACAGCCTGAAAACTCAGACTCGTACATCTGATTTTCAACTCTTAAACATAAAGCAAAACACAATTTCCCATAATATGGTCAATCTTTTGGCCCTCATTACTAGCCTTAGGCATAACACGATCTCCAAACCTCTCCATTCTGACAGTCTGCCTAAATACAGGTGAAGTGGGAGGAAAGTATCAGCAGTGATCACCTAAGGACCCTTCTAAACCCATAAAGCAGCCTCACAGCTCTATAAAACGAGAGCTGGAACAGATAAGACCCAAATCTGTGGCTTCATCTCCCCTGTTATAAATGTTGAGTCCTGTCATGAAGATGCTGCAACAGGAAATTGCACAGATTTTTCTCAGGGAAGAAATAAAAGGTGGAAAAGTATTTTTAGTGCTGTTGGTTTCGGTGGAAAAAGATGTTTGTGTTCATAGAGCTTTTTCAGTCTCCCCTCCTAACTGAGTTTTGGATACAGATGCCTTGAGAAATGAATTTGAAGATAGAAATGTATCTTGAGAGAAGTAAATGGGAGCTCTGTGGAGCAGAGCCAGTCCACGAGAGGTGTTCAGCCTGTGCCCAGCACAGCTGTGATTTATAGGAGGATTATAATCTGCAGCCAGCATCTGAAATTAAGAATATTCTCTGTATTTGGCTCACCTGAGCACGGTCTCTCCTCAATCAAAGTTAATGTGCCCATCCCTTGAACCTGAACACATCAGAGATGATTTCACTGATTCTAAAGGCAAATATTAGGCTTTGTAAAGTTCTGTTTGTGGCTTTATTAGTTACAACTCTGGTCCAAACACCCCTAAATATGATGTCATTGATCTCTGTGGATCAGGAAAGAGCAGAAGAGGATTCAAATATTTTATCACAAAGTTTTCTCTCTATTTGCATTGAGACAGACAATGGGTCTTGCCTTCTTGTGTTGGTTCTCAGGAGGTCAGATGGACACGGGAGCTTTTGAACTTCTCAGCCAGCAGAAAAGCACCATCTCAGTGCTCAGTTCATGTTTCCAAGGCTTATCCCAAGGATTCAAATAACTAATATCAAATAATCAATAATCAGTATGTAAGAAAAATCACAGAATAATTTGGGTTGCAAGGGACCTTTAAAGCTCATCTAGTCCAAGCCTCCTGCCATGAGCTGGGACATCCTCAACTAGATCTGGTTGTTCAGAGCCCTGTCCAACCTGACCTTGGATGTTTCCAGAACGTGTTATGGCTACTCTGACCTCCTCAAAATATTTAAATCAACGTGATAGAAAGCCAAAGGGTTGGGGTTTTTTTCATAAAGAACAGAGCAGGAAGAGTGAAAAGGGTGTTTATTTTGAGGGTTTGATTGTTGTTTTTAAGGAATCCAAATATCTTTCCGTGCTTGACCTGACTTCCCATGTAGACACTTTATAAACGGATTATACTTCGCTGTGAGAGCCACACTCACCATTACAACCCTGGCACGAGCCTCACACACTGGTGCTGGCTGAAAAATAGGAGTTGCTCAAAGTCTGGAGAGGGGGGGAAATGCAATTTAAAACCATGGGTATCAGCATTACAGCCCTGCTGGAGAAGAGGCTGTAATCAGTGGTGTTGCAAGCCAGTGAGGTCACTGCGTCAAACACTCCGAACGATTAGCTACATGTATTTGCCTATTTTATGGGGTTGACCACTAATGTGGTTGGCTAAAAGCTGGAAGTATATTGGGCTTTTCTTGCTAGGGATGGGTCTGCTGATATTTAAGAGGCTTGGAACTCACAGCTGGTTTGTTAATCCAGGGCTGCACCTTCTTTTGTGAGGTTTGTGACTCCTGGTGTTGGAGACTTTTATTTGATCCCATCAACCCCAGCAGAATAAGAAGGGTGTTCTTAATTCAGACTGGGCAACTGAGGCAATTAGCCTGGCTTAAAATGATAGATGAGCTAAGCTTGGTGCTGATTGGGATCAGACAGCTTGGGATGAACCTCAATGTGGGATGGTGGATCTTCTAAACTCTATGAGCCACATGTGATGTACATGGGAAAGTCCAGGGTGGTGGTGCAGCAGGACTACCTCAGAAGGTGATGGTGGCTCCTCTGGAGCTGGCCTGAGCAGGGAAACCACATCCCAGAGCAACACAGCCCACTGATCCTGGGCTCCAAGCCCCCACAGAGCACAGCCCTGCTGCTCACCAACCACTTGCCAAAAACCATAAGCAAAACATTGGAGAGCCACAAGTGATCCAGGAGCTGCTGTGGAGCCAGTCCTGCCCTAACACCTTGAACTTAAGCTCCTCACCCAAGATAATACCCAAACTTCAGCTACTCACCTGAACCCAAACTCCTTTGCCATAAAAACTGATTTAACCCAACTGAGGTTAACCAACCTGGGTGAAACATGTACCTTCTTTGTGTAGGACTTACCCTCTGGGAGCTCTTCATTTCTGTGCTTGACCTCTAAGCAGCTCTGTGAGACTGTGGGAATTTGCATATCACAGGATCTATTTGCTTCTGAAATGTATTTATTCAGCAGGACTCTGAGCCTCAGCAACTGCATGTTGCTCTCAGCATTAAAATAAGGGCAAGCACAGAAATTTGAAGAATCCCTCCAGTTCCTCACCAAAATCTCTCCTCTCTAAACAAAACAGCATCTCCAGGATGAAGTGGAAACCCTCTCTCCGCTCTGCTTTGCTCAGCTGTGCTCTCAGTTCCTGAACTCTCTGTAGGCGTCCAGCAATCCCCAAAATTAGCTCCAAACTTGGTGGTGATGCCCGTAGCACTTGTGCTTGTCCAGGAGACCAAACGTGCAAGACTAAAAGGAAAACATGCCAAGAAACATAGCAGAAAAATTGCAGATATTCAAGTAATCTAAGAGGGTGGTGGGACCTGGGAGTGATTTATGGGCAGGAGACGACATTTGTTACCAGCATTGCCATTGGGTAGGATTGGGCAGTGCAAGGGTGACCCAACCTCCACAGCTCCAATAATCTGGCTCTCTTCCACACCAGGAGGTCCAGCAGAGCCATGGCTGAACTTCTGAAGAGTAATTCTCAGCTGCAGAGCAGCAGTGTGGCCTCCAGGAATAAGCCAGGAACCAAACCTGATTTCCTAAAGCCCACTGACAGCTTCCCACCCTCCCCAGCTTATGTCCATTGTCAGGCTCCATATCCCATGCCCAGTTGCTTAATCCATTCCTTCCCGCCCCACTGCCCCTGCAATGACACCCCACTGAGGAGACCCACCTACCAGGAAATCCTCCTTTAACGCCCTCCAAAGGAGCAGCCAGGTTTATCTCTGCCTTTGCCCTGGAAAACTGAACGAGGACTCATCCTAATCCCCTTTTAGGATCTCGGGATGGGGTCTGTGCTCCCACAATAGCATATCCAACAGCTCCTACGTGTGCACTGGGAGGGTGCTCCTCCATGGGGGTAAATCACGTCCCAGCACATACTTCACGTACCCCACCATCTCCCTCTGAAGGCACCAATCAATGAGCCTTTGCAATCACCCCATAAAAATTCCTGCAGTGAAGACTTGGCTTAAATGGGCTTGGAGATCTTCCTGCAGAATGAGTCTCATGACTCACCCTCCTGTTGGAGAGTTTGGGGGCTGCTCCTTCCACGTGACGCATTTTCGTTGGCCTTGTGTTTTGGCTTCCTTGGAGTGGGCAGGAAACAGGCACCCAGTCTGAGGAAAATGTTGAGATTTTGTAGAATCATAGAACCCTAGAATGGTTTAGATTGGAAGGGGCCTTAAAGATCACCTAGTTCCAGCCCTCCTGCCATGGGCAGGGACACTTTCCACCAGCCCAGGGTGCTCCAAGCCCCATCCAGCCTG
>JAWWEW010000078.1:1687028-1755125 GCA_035583185.1 Anabacerthia variegaticeps
CCCAGGGTGCTCCAAGCCCCATCCAGCCTGGCCTTGGACACTTCCAGGGATCCAGGGGCAGCCACAGCTTCTCTGGGAAACTGTGCCAGGGCCTGCCCACCCTCCCAGGGAACAATTTCATCCATTTAGCTATAGAATTCATGATCTATAGATATTATGGCCGTGAGATTGTAGGATCAACAGGTGATGGAGCATTCACAGGATAAGCAGTAATGCCTTTAAGCTGAGGGAGAGCAGGTTTAGATTGGATATTAGAAAGAAATTCTTTACCATAAAGGTGGGAGGCCCTGGCACAGATTGCCCAGAGAGGCTGTGGGAGCCCCATCCCTGGAAGTGTCCAAGGCCAGGTTGGGCAGGGCTTGGAGCAACCTGGGCTAATGGAAGGTGTCCCTGCCCATGGCAAGGGGTTGGAACTGGATGATCTTCAAGTTCCCTTCCCACCCAAGCCATTCAGTGATTCTATGATTCTCTGAAATACTAATATATCCGCTAAGCTCCTGAATGACGTTGCTGAGTAAAGAGACTTGTTGGGCCATGCAACATGCAAGCCCAAGAGTTTTTACTCCTCCCAGCAAACTTGGGAGAAGCATCTATTTGGAGGGATGCGTTTTCCGGCCCGTAACCATCAGAAACTTTGTTGTGCCAGCACAAATCCCAATTTCAGTCCTGCAAGCCTTTTGCTGGCAAGTCTGGAACTGCACTGAAGACGTGAGCCATTTGCATGATTAAAGGTTGCAGGACCAAACTGATTAGAAAGATTCAACAGGTTCTCCAATCAGAGCGTTAGCACAGATCCACTAGGCAAGGAGCTGGCTCTGGGCACGGAGTTGGCTTCTCCTCAAAATAACTTCCACTGGTTTCCACCGAGAGCTGGAAGTTCTCAGCTTCTCTCAGGATTGATCTCTGCACCTGCAGAGCGAATTCCTGTAAATATTGTTGTGGTTTTAGTGGCTTTTCCTTCATAATATCAAAACCCGATGCTTTGATTAGAAATGGGCAGAGAAAGGGGGGAATCTGACAGTGTTTTCTGGCATTTAGTCCCTAATTGAAATATTCCCTTCGGGTATTTGAAAAAAAAAAAAAATTAAATTGGCCCAGATATTTTTTTTATGAATAACACTTTAATTAAATTTTTACATATTAAATGTACATCAATCGGAATAGTTACACAAATAGCACGAGTGTTAGTCATGCAGAAGCAAAGGGATGATTCAGTGGAAGGCTGCGTGTGTTACAAGAGCCTCTCCCTCTGAGGGCACATGTGAGGTGCTGAGAGGCAGAGGGAAATTAGCATGAGAGATGGGAGCGAGTGTGAGGAGGGAGCACATTAAAAAAAAGGCCGGGAGGAAGGCGAGGTTCCCAGTGGAATTGGGAGCTAAGGACTCCCTTGCTTACGCAGGCACAAGTCGTGGAGCTGGGGGACCTGAGCTGCGTTCCCACCTCTGCCTCCCATCTCTTACACAACAGCACTGTTTCCCTCCCCTCTTCCCTGCACTTCCACCCCCAACTCGGCTTGGCCCCCGTGGATTTGCCACGTTCTCCCCCACATCCACCTGGATGGGAATTTGGGAAGAGCGGTCTAACGGAGAGGGCAGGGAAGGGCGAGGATGGATCACCCTGGGAAGGGGTGAGAGCCCCGACCTGGGAGGTTTTGGAGAGCAGGTTAGATAAACATCTGTCAGGGAGACTTTAGGCAGAGTGGATGACCCCTTTGGGCACAGGGGTGCAAGATCCAAAGCTGGTATCGATAATTTTAAGTGCTTCTGGAGCAGGGGCTGAGCCTGCCAGGGCATCTAGAGATCACGCAACACAACACAAAGTGAGGGGTCTCATTAAAAATGTGAGGCTTTTCGTAGGAAAATAAATATTTCAATACCCCTAATTATGCTGGCTTAACTTTTCTGCCACTGAATCAGATATAAGTTACTCTGATTTACACCGGGCCAAGAGGAGAATCAGGCCCCATGTTGTTCTGCTGCTGGCCAAAATATATATTTTTACTTTCCTCGATTTATTCGCTGACTGATTTGCATAGACATTTCCAAAGGGTTCTTGGTTTCTTTTTCTCAATTATTTTTTTGCACTTCACATGTCATCTACCCCCCACTCATTCCACAGGGCAGCAGCAGTGTTGCCACCAAGGGAGCTCACATTTAACAGCAAGAGAGGAATCTCTGGCAATTCCCAATCCCGAGAGACTGCAGGATGCGGAGCTTTGATTTTGTTGCTGTAAGACAGGCAGGGATGAAAGCACTGTGCACTGGCAGGAAACCCTTAAGGTTCTGGGTTCCTCCAGCACTTGGGCAAATGCCTTTCACTCCCACTAAAGTCACCAAGGACAGTGAAAGAGGAACAGGTCATCACCCTTCCTCCCCTCCAAGTTAATATTCTGGATAAGGAGCCAGGAGTTGTTCCCACCAGCTCTGGAGAGCACACACCCATCGCCCTGGGCTGTGGATGCTCTTTAAGAAGCTGTAGCAGAACATCAGATGCAAAATCAGGAGTAACATCATGTCCAGTCCTCAAATATGAAGGCAGGGCTGGTACAAAAGCAAACAGGTGGATTAATGGCAGCAAGAATAAGAAGTATGAGCTGGAATTGCAAGTTTTCCTGCAACCAGGTTGGCAAAGCTCTGGAAAAGCCTCACAATGTGAAAGAGAAGCAGCAAATACACTGTAATGACATATAGCCCGAGGAAGGGAATCTTCATCAAAGGAACTGTTATCATTTGGCTTAAAGTGGGTGAACCCAGAGACAGACATGGAAGCTGGATGAAAACCCACAGCACCTGCCTCCTCTTCCCACTCACTCAGGGCCCCTGTCTCTTCAGAGAGACTCCAATTCCTACCTGGAGGTTATCCACAGTCTGTGTTTCCATTGCCTGGGAGGGCAAAGCCCATGTGCAGTTCAGGCTGGAAGAGATCTTCTCCATAGGAGAGAGCATCTCTGCACAATTCCAGCTTCTCTCTGGTTAGGGAGGTGGGAGTTACCTGAGCTGAAGAAACCTGGGCAGAACAAGGTAATGATAAGATTTATGGAATTGGCTCATCTTGGGAATCCAAATGATGACAAAGCTGTCTGGAGGTGCTTGGTATCCTCTGCTTCTACAGCAGGTTATTTGATTTTGGGGGTTTCTTTTGAGGTCAGGTTGGTATCTCATGCTGCCCCAGCTGTGCTGCAGTTCTGGTTATGGGGGGGATTGTAGCAGCAGCAGAACTGACTCTTCACAACATCCATCCACAGTCTTGAATTTGTTAGGGGGTCACTGGTTCAAATATCTCCGTGGCTCAGTGAGGAACAGAAAACATTTCTGGGAGCTTCTTGGTGGGCATCAAAACCCCAGACCATTCCGCTGACCCAGGCTGGATGTTCCACTTGAAGCTCAATCCTTGAGCTCCTCATCCCTGCAGTAAGAGCATGTGGCACTTGTCCACACCTCAGGATGAGAACTCATGTCCCCCACCTCACCAGGTGGGCACAGGCACATGGGTGGACAGTTGTCTGTGGCAAGTAGCTATTTTATTATTGACATTATGATTGTTTAACCCCTGTCCATCATTAGACAGTGAAGCCAATGGAAAACTTCAACTGGTCTCATTTCTGTGGCCTCATATTCACCAAGAACTCAAGCTCCTTGTCTTCTTCTGGGTGTGTCAGACTGCCAGGTGGTCTCCCAGCCAAATATTCAGCTTGTGTGTTTCTGCTCAGCTTCTGAAATCAAACCAATGATATTTCCAGCCCAGCAAGATGACAGGCATTCTTTGTGGTGGCTGAAAGGAACCATAAGTAGGACATACTTTCAGTAGAGCATGAGGTCTACTTTGAAAGCACTGTGGTGGAGATCCTTTCCTTCACTTTTTAAGCACCAGGACCCATTTCTGCCCATCTGGGACCAATGCCAGGCTGGTCACCAGTTCACAAACTCATTTTAGCCATACTGTCAATACCTAATGATGTATGGAGGAAAATATTTCTTTTTTTTCCTACTTTTCCTGTTGTGATTATTCTGGTTGTGTCTTCTTAGAGATTTAAGGGAATGCCTCTTAGAACATGAATGTTGGTCATAATACCAACAGGAGGAAAGGACAAGGGGGAATGACTTTAAACTGACAGAGGGAAGGTTTAGATGAGATATTGGGGAGAAATGAGGATGGGGAGGCCCTGGCACAGGTTGCCCAGAGAAGCTGTGGCTGTTCCATCCCTGGAAGTGTCCAAGGGTAGGTTGGATGGAGTTTATTCTAGTAGGAGGTGTTGCTGCCCATGGCAGAGGGGCTGAAGCCAGATCTTTAAGGTCCCTTCCAACCCAAACCACTCTGTGATTCTATGGTAAGTGTTCCTGCCAAGGCTTGACCACCAAAGGCCTATGCTGTGGGTGTGCAGCCCCTTGGCCAGCAGATGTGTTTAGGGAAGGTGTAGTTATTGCCTTCCAAAAAGGGAGCTGTAGTTCAGTTCTTGGGCTTACTTTTCTGGCTTTGTTAGTTTGCCCACCCTCAGAAGATGAGCTCCTTGAGAAGTGTCCTCACATGCCCTCCCTCCGTGAGGGACAAGTTCACAACTCAAGACAACTTCAGACAAGTGTTCAATATATTTAGCTCCCTTTTCCACTTGAAAAATTGTACGAGAGCTCCGACTATAATCAGAATATCTGTCATCCAGAGCTTATCTGCTGACTTGTAATTGCTTGTAAATCATCCAGGCTGTGTCCGGGGCTTTGCAGTTTCCTCATCCCTCTGTGTCTAAATAGATCTGCAATCCCCCAGCAGTGTCCTTAAGAGTTTGGGATTAGAAAGTGGGAAGAAAACGATCCCTCTCCATTTCACAGGTGGGCAATTGGGGCAGAGACAGAGTTGGAGAGTCGTGTTTTGTAGGAGTGAGCCCCTTCTCCCTCAGGAACCACAGATCCAGCCTCCAAGCCATGCTTCCTCTCACGAGCTATTTATAAAAAGTGGCTTTTATGCTTTGGGAGCTGCACAAAATTCTTCTGCTTCCCCAACTGGGTGAAACTGAAACCCACACTAAAAAAGAAAAGACAGATTGCCCAAGCCTGCTGCAGGGAAGGTGAGCAGCTCCTCCAGCACCCAAACCCCCTCCCTTGCCCAGAGTGAGCCTGTAAAGCAAAAACTTCTGCAAGCCGAAAAATTGCTTAATTGCCTCAAATTCATTCCATGGTTTTATTAAGATATTTTCCCAGCTCCATTATGGTTAATTATTTGTATTACAGTAGACTCTGAGGCCCCAAGCAGAGATCAGGGCCCCATTGTGCTAAATAGTGTACAAGCACATAATAACAAAATCATTCCTTGCCCCAGATAGTTTGCAATTATGTGGAGAGCTGCAGTGGAAAGGCACCACAGCTCCTGTGAACACCTTTTAGGAGAGGTTAACGTGGATTTTTGAAAGCCAAAAGGGTCCCTCACGGGAGTGGAGCTGCTCCCTCCAGCCCCACTCCACTTGCTGAGCTCCAGTGGGAAAAAATCGAGGAAGAATATCAATGTACAGCCAGGAAGGGAACATCCCACTTGGCTCGAGGCTTTGTGATGGGAAGGGGGGAATAAAGAAGAGGAAGGAAAGGTGGGGGGAACTGAACAGGTTCCTTTCCACCTTTGGTTTGTGCTTGGAAACTCGGCTGCAGGAGGTTCCTGAGGGAGCTTGTTTCCCTGGGGATTTCCAGCCTCATCCTGCAGAGGCAAAGCTCTCCTGTTTAGGGAGATATCAAGATGAGCACCAGCCTTGCAGAGCCCCTGCTTCCTTCCATCCTGAGTGAGGAAGTGGAGTGAAAATGCAGAAGGGGAACCCTACACTTCTCCTCCCTCCTCCCACCCCACTCCACTGCCAAGTCTCTGCGGCTGCATCTCACCCATGCATGGGAGATCTTGCTTGTCCAGGGGTCAGCACTGGGGGAGATTTTCCACACCTGCAAGTGAGTGGGGAGAGTTCTGAGACCTCAAAGCCTTGCTGGATATGATGCTCGGGGCAGGTTCTGGATGAACTGATTCCAGCAGGGGTGTTATTTGTACCGTGGGTGCTGCTGAGCTCTGGGTGACCCTCGGGGATGCTCAGGAGGTGCCTTGCACTTCTCCTCATTGCCCACCTCTGCCTTGTGCTTTCCCTGCGTCACACCCCAGGGCTGAGAGGATGTGAAAGGCAGCAAACTGTAGCCCGAAACCAGGGGAAAAATCCAATTGTTTCCAAGCACTAAGCTCAGGACTCAAGCGGAGCAGGAACCTCTGGAGACAACGCGGTGTCTGTGTGTGTGTGTGTGTGTGTGTCTCTGTGTGTAAAACGGCCTCGCAGAACCCCCCGGCTTTAGCAGGGCTTTGAAAAAGATCTGGGTGGTGATTCAAAATCCAGGTTATGACCTGTGACCTTTGGATGAGAAATTGTTGCCATTTAGGATGTGTTAGGAGGTCCATCCTTTTCATCAAATGCGTGTTTCTTCTTGCTGCGGGAGGCAATCACACCGGTATATCATTAACTCGCAGAAAAGGAGGCTGTAAAAGAAGTTGATGGGGGACCTTAGCCCACACCCTGCTGGGGTCTGCTCAGAGCACAATATCCCAGCGACCATGAGATTAAGCTAAAGAGAAAAGTGAAAATGCTTTTCACGATTCACACGCCCTTTAGATTGTTTTATTAAACCATTTGAATAGGGATTTCCCTTTCGGCCGACAACGGGGCCCGGCCAATGCATAGTTCTAGGTTGCTATGACTTAGTTGGTGCTGGCTAATCACAAGTGAGGGCAAATTTCATATAAAATATCTCGGGCCATTGTCAACCTAATGCAGCGTGACAGTGGCAGCACAAAGGGGGATTCATTCACCCCAGCAGGTAATAAGGACGATTTGCCATACCAACCAGGCAGTCTCGAGGGGGGCTGTCAAATACGATCAGAGCAGCGAAATGGAGCCTCACATTCCATTCTCAGGTGGGCGAAGGCGATCCTTTTGTTCGACCATGTTGCTTCTGATAACAGAATACAATTATATTCTCTTTTTTTATTTTTTTTTTTTGGCTTCCCTGTATCCTACTGACTGTTGGGGTTGTTTTGCATAGCACTCTTTGGGGCTCGCCTTCTTTTTCTTGCCCTTTTTTTTGGGTTTATTTTCCCGAGGCCAGAAGGAACCCCAGCGATCCTTTAACCTGGAACGCGTCCCGGGAGAATTTCACCCCGGTCCTTCCCTTGCTCCTTTTCCTCCTTCCCCTTTCATTAGGGACTCTGTCCTGCCACAATGAGCGCCCTGTATCTCTGCTAATAACCCCCAATTGGCACACAGCTTCCTTTTGTCTGCAGCCTCCCAGGGCTGGGGAGACGAGGGGTCGGGGTAATTTGGGGCAGTTCGAAGAGGACCCTGCCCGGTGGAGGACCATGAAATATTCAGGAGAAGGCATTTATGGGATGGCAGGAGCATGGAGGGGGGGGGGATCGGACGCCACCGAGTGTTTCACACATGACCAAGCCAACAGAAAGACAGATAAAATGTGCTTGCATTGAGCAGGGTAGGTAGGGAGACACACATGGTAATGATGAGATCAACAGAGAGATAGGGTGATGGAGAGAGAGATGGGGAGGGTTTGCTTTGCAGGCATCAGACCTGGGTTACTGATACCAGACTGTCCTGCTGATTTGCCTATCTTGGGGGTCTGGTTACCTGTGATCACCTGGGGTTGTTTTGACAGTAGCTAATTAGGGAAAGCATTCCAGCCCTCAACCCACCCTCAGCTCAGGCTCACACGAGGGCTCAGACCTGCTCCCAGCACCGTGCATGGGACTTCCAGGCTGCTCTGGTGTCTGGCAACCTGGCTCTACCTGTTTCAGGGAGGGCCTGAAAGGTTTGGAAGTGTGAGAAAGGGTTGGAAGTGCAAGAAAGGTTTGGAAATGTGAGCAGCACGCTGGAGGTTGCAGCCCTGTTGTGCTGGGTGCAGCAATAACCACAGTGCAGCCACAACCGTGAGCAACCAACAGAAAGAATGCAAAAAGCAAAAAAAAGAATAAGAAAACCCTCCCATAATTCAGATGTTTTAGGGAAACTTGGCCTTCAGGATTTTACAAGCTGTGTTAATCCAACCTCCTTCAATCCAACTTTCCCTCTTATCTATATCGCCTTCATGTTCCCTGGCAGGAATTGCCCATTTAATAATTTCCCTCCAATGAGCTGAATCACAGCTAATCTGATCAAATGTCTTTTTAGGGCCTTTCATCTTCCCAGGGATGTGTTGACACTAGCACAGCTGGTTCAGAGGAAACAAGAACTCAATCAGAACCCTGTTCAAAACACAGATGGGACCCAAACCTAACCTTTCCTTTAAGATATGCAAAAGTGTGGTTAAGTCCTTGTTATTATGCATTTGCATACGTCTTTGCATTTAGGGGCCTGATTTTTACATGGATAAAAAAGTCAAACAGCCCCTGGAGCTGGGTTTTGATGGGAAACTGTGCAGAATCAGCTGGGCACAGAGCTCCCCATCCCTGGAAGTGTCCAAAGACAGGTTAGACAGGGCTTGGAGCAACCTGGGATAGTGGAAGGTGTCCCTGCTCATGGCAGAGGGTTGGAGTGAGATGATCTTAAGGTCCCTTCCAACCCAAACCATTCTGGGATTCTGAGATTGCAGTCTTACAAAAAGATCTTTGAGGAAAGGACTTGGTGAACCTTCTGCATCCAAGGGATCTCAGGCAGTCATTTAGGCTCTGCTCCTGTCCACAGGTTCCGATGCAATCAGGCTCTTCTGGACCAGATTGATGGGATTTATATAGCTCTGGACATGTCTTTGTGCAATTCAGAGCTGCTCTGGAATGTCCTGGAGCTACTGCTGAGACCTATAATGACTCTAAGCCCAAATGAGGTGCTGATTAGACAGTCTTCATGTGATAGAAACAGTTTGGGTTTGAAGGAACCTTTACAGGTCATTTCATGCAACTTCCCTGCAATGTGGTGATGATCACTCAGCACCTGCACAGCACAAGCATCACTCCTAGGGCAATAAGGCATCAGGGAGTACTGGGGGAGAAGAAAAGTTGTCCTTTTTCCCCCTCTCCTCTGTAATGCTGGAGGCTGAAAGGATGCCCAAAGCTCAGGCTAGAGAGTGCAAGTTGAACTTTCTGTCCACTTCTTTGAAAATGGGGAAACTAAGGCAGAGTTTTGGGTCCAGAGAAGGACCTTGTGCAGCATATGTATCCCACTGGGAGAGGCAGCTCCAAGGCTCAGATCTTCCCAAAGCCTCTGGTGTCTTCTCAGAGTAACCACAGGGACTTCCTGACTGATGCTGCTGTGGTCAAGCAGAAAATCAGGGTCAGGGCACTTGGCTGCTTGGTGGTTTAGGCTTGGGAGTGACACCAAGGACAGAAACAAAACCTTTAAAGAAGCTCAGCGCCTCTTCCTAAAGACCTGATTTGGAAAGTAATTTCCAGTATAACAGGGATCAACACAGCACGTGCTGTAGAATTTGGGAAATGCGCTCCGTGGAATGAATCTCCTTCCCACCAGGAAGCCTGACTTGCCCCCTCCTTTTGTAATCCTTGTGTTGGGCACATCCAAAGCTCCTCTCCACCTTTCCTAATGGGTGGAAGGTGTATTTTTGAAAGCAGACAGCAAGTGTGGTACAAGTGTCCTTTTTTAAGGAGGTAACTGAGGAGGGGTCAGGTCAGGAGGTGCTGCTGCAGGACACCAACAGGTTGTGATGTGAGGATGGGCCAGGGGAAACACAAACCCTGGAAACAGGGGCCTCTCCAGAGAGAAGCTTGAGGCTGAGCCAGACAGCTTATGTAAAGCCTTTCAGTTGGTTTATCTGATACAGGATCCTCTATTGCTACAATGCAGAGGAATGTGAGGGAACTGAAGCTCTGCTGCCGCCGCCGAGGCTGCAAGAGCCAATATTTTGTTTCCAACGTTCCCAGTATTTTCCCCACGAGCAATGTCAGGCTCACAGGAGCCGTGACATCTCTGTGATCCTCCTCCTCCTCCTCCTCCTCCACGATGGGAACAACATTTGTTCCCCTCCAGCACTTGGGCACTGTCTCTGCAGTGTGGATGGATCTGTCAGCCGGCGTGTGCCAAGGATTTCCCTGTTCTCTGCCTTCCCCTGGTGCTGTGCCAATACTTAATAGTTCTGATTGGCAAACCATTTCCTTCTTTGTGATCATTTAAAAAAAAAAGAAAAGCCATTTTAACTTTTTTTTTCCCCATATCTCCTTTCCTGGGTGAGAAATATGTCCTATGCAGATGTGAACCTTCAATTCTCAGAACCACAGAATGGTTTGGGTTGGAAAAGACCATTAAAGTTCATCTAGTCCAACTCCCCTGCAAAGAGCAGGGACATCTTCCACTAGACCAAGTTGCTCAAAGCCCCATCCAACCTCACCTTGAATGTTCCCAGGGATGGGACATTCACCATCCCTTTGGACAACCTATCCCAGTGTTTCACCATGCTCATCATAAAAGATTTCTTCCTTTTATCAAGTCTGAATCCATATTTTTTTTTAATTTAAAACCATTACCCCTTACCCTATCTCAACAGGCCCTACTAACAAGTCTGTCCCCTTCTTTCTTCTAAGCCCCCAAAGAACACCTTAAGGTGGGGGATGTCATCCCCATATCCTGAACCCTCAGTTTTTGGCTTTGAGGGATCTGCTGGTCATCAAGCTTAGCAGAGACCAGCTGGGCTGAGGGACTGGAGTATCCTCTGCTGTTATCTGGGACAAGTAAGGCTGCACTGCTCAGTTCAGAGAAGCCCTGAGTGTTTCCTGCCAATGCTTTTCCAAATCCTGGGAGCTCTGAGTCACCAGTCCCACTGGATTTCACTCCTGCTGTTCAGAAAGCAGCTGTCAGAGCCTAAAGAAACCTTCTTCTCCCAGGGGTCACCATCTACTTAACAACTGATGAGGCGCATTTGGGATTAATCTTGTCTGGTGTTCTCCTTTTTCATCCAAAGTGGTGAGACTCAATCTTTCATTCAAGGCCTTCTGGCTTATCTTGCACCATGGAAGTGTTTGTGGGTGACCCTCCCCACAAAGGAATGGCACAGCTCTCCTCCCATACGTAGGGAAGGTGTCTTCCTTGATGGATTCAAGGAGGAAACCACCACATTGTGCTGATAGCAGCTGGATTGTCCTCCTCAAGCTACAGCCAAAACCAAAATTCACCTCACCTGAGCCAAAGACTGGGCTCCCAAAACTCTCAGAGTTCACTTCACAAATTCCTCACCACCTTTCCCCACTGGACAACCCCTTCCTTCCCTGCAATCCTCATGATGTCCAACCTGCAACAAGGACCCCAACCACAGTAATCAGGGGAAACTGAGCTATTAGGACAGGCCTAACATTTGTGCTGGCTCCAAATACCAGAAGCACCAGTCTCTCCCCACTTTTATCTCCAGTTTCTTGGGGTTTGCTTACTTTATTTTGTTGGGTTTTTTAATCCAGAGTCAACGCAGTGTCAACTGCTGTGCAAATCCAAACTGACAGCTCTAAGTTTATATCCCCTCGAGCCAAGGAGGGAACTGAAGCCCTTTCTCACACTCCCGAGGTACATGCCCTACCAGACAAGGGATGGAAAGATTTTACAACCTCCACCCTTCTAAGATGGGTGTCTGAAGTAGCTGATGCAATAGGTACCTTTCTGATGTCCTTTAGCTTTGTAAAATAAAGCTCAGAGAAACCAGCACGAGTCCTCTCCTCAGCCCTGCTAAATAGATGTACTGTGTCCTCCATTCTATTCCATTTTTTGCCTCTCCCAAGAAGACTGTGGTGTCAGAAATCCAGGGTTTACAGCCACACCATTGCAGTGTCTCCCCTGGTGTGGAACAGGGAACAGGATCCTGTGTCCAAGAGTGGACTTGCTAACGATGGCTGCGAGGAGTGACTGAGGTGTGGGAATTCTTTCCTTCATTGTCTGGGACAATTTTATTCTTTTCCATGTTGTTTATACATTATCCAGCCCAAAAAGGCATTCAGTCAGTGCTTCACTCCAAAGTCTATATTTCAAAAGGGATGGTGACAAGGTCCTGGACAATAAAGAGGTGTTGGCATGGAAGGTTGGTCTCCACAGAAGAGACAGAGCCAGAAGGTGTCCTGCAAAGATCAATGTTCCCTTTGCAAAGGAGCTTCCACACCTTCAGCAGAACCACCTAGAGAAGTGGCATGATGAGTAGGAGACCCTTAGAGCAGGATCCAGGTGTCCTGTTTGCCTGTCTGTTCTGCTGCTGCTGAGCTCTGCTTCCTTCTGTGCAAGATGAACTGACTCCTTCCTTTCCTTCCTTTCCTTCCTTTCCTTCCTTTCCTTCCTTTCCTTCCTTCTGTTGCCACTGTGCAGGGAGGAAGGAAAGATCTATGGGGACAACAGAGCTCAGTGTTCTGGTATAGGTGTGGCGAAAAGGGACTTTTAAGCTTTTTAAGAGCAAAATAAACAATTATATTCATCCTCCCATGTCACCATAGTCCTTCTTGCCACATATGTGGGATATCTACCTGACCTGGGGTTAATCATTTAGTCATTCAGAGAAGGATTCGGGGAAAATAAGTCACTGTCTGGCCAGAAGAACACATGAGAGCAGGTTTCATATATTAGACACCTGGGATATTTATACACTTATTCATTTGCCTTCCTCACCCACAACCTGATGACCCAACACCTTCTGCCTACAGTTCTGAAGACATCACTGAACTCAGCATTGCAGGCACCTGAGGAGATAAGCAGGATTCTCCTCGGGTGTACAGATAAGGAAGCAGAAGCACAGATTGACTAAAGGATTTGCCTAAAGCCACATAAAACAGCGCTGGGACGGCAGGAAAGCAAATTTTAGGTCACCTCATCCTCAGGCCTCTGAGTTATCCTATTGATACCACTCAGCTGTGGTGTTTCTGCCCCTGGAGATGTTTCTGCTGCTGAGACGTGGTGGTCAGAGGTGTTCTGCACAGGATTTTCAGGGGACATTCAGGATCTCAGATTCACAGACTGGGCTCCTTAGGACACAATTCCCAGAGTGACCAGTGGCTTGGAGACCTCTGCATTGGAGGGCAAGTACAAAGCATCCCTAAAGGCCCCTTTTCACTGATACTCAATCCCTCCAAAAGGGTCCAGAACAGGGTACCTGGAAACACCCATGGTCCATCTCCAGGCCCTGCAGGGAAACTCAGGAGCAGGCAGGGACTAAACAAGCTGAAGCCAGAGCTTTGGTAACCTTGTGCAAGTGGTTAAAATGCTCTTAAAGTCAACATCCTCGTGAGATATTAACCTTCTCTTCCCAGAAGCTCCCTTCTTGTCCTGCATTGTCTCCTGCTACCAGAACCACCCAGAGAGGAATGAGGCGACCTGACAAATATAAGGGCACTTCCCTGTTATCTCTGCTGAATCTCTCGCATTTTTATATGGCACCTTAATAACCCCTCATTTCCATTACAAGTGCATGCTTTCCTCCGGCTTATCTCCACCTCTCCCCACTCCTTCTCCATTCCTGAAGCTTCACAGCCCCGGGCTACAACCTGGGCAAGCTCCTGAGAGCTGGGCAGGGTCAGTCAGCTGTGCCCGGACAGTGCCACAGCCCAGGAGGTGGCAGGACGTGATTCAGGAGGTGGCACCGCTCCATCTGCGTCAGGGATGAACTCCGTGCCTTAAGTTTAGGGGCAAGGAGGCGCAAAACCCGGTGCCCTAATTCCGTGCAGTCATTAAGAGATCCGGGCTTGCGACTTTCCCAAGAGACAAACTCCTCACCTCGGTGCCCCCGGGGCCAGATCTCGGCTCCTTTGCCCTGCCTGCCTGCATTCCCCAGGTGGTTACGATCAGATACAACCTCTGTGCTTCCTGTTGTGTGCTGGTGGAGTGGTGGCTGCGCTCCACCCCAGGGGTGGCTGCATTTCAAAAGCAGGGGAGTGATTGCATCCTACACGGGCTGTAAAAGGCACCGGGCTCTTTCTGGGAAGAGAAGAGCTCGGTATAATCGGTGCTCCTTGAGGGAAATCCTATGGATAACCTCCTGGAACTGAAGGCTGAGACCAGTGGGGGGTTTAGGGAATGGACATGAGATATAGGGTTTGGTATCTGCAGCCAAAACTGTGTTCCTGGAACTGCTTGTTCAGCCGTGACCAGGTCCTGGCAAAGGCAGAAATCCTTCAGGCTGTGTTGCCTGAAGCTCCCTGGGGTTTGGTGAGCTCTGCACCTGTGCAGAATCATGGAATCACAGGATCCTTAAGGTTGGAAAAGACCACTAAGGTCATCAAGTGTAAACATTAATCCAGCACTGCCACATCTACCAGGAAACCATGTCCCCAGGTGGCACATCTGCATGTCCTTTAAATCCTTCCAGGGGTGGTGGCTCCACCCTGTTCCAATGCCTGACCACCCCTCCAGTGAAGATTTTTCCTAAAATCGAACCTAAACCTCCTCTGGTACAACTTGAGGCTGTTTCCTTTCATCTTGTTGCTTGATACCTGGGGGAAGACCAACTCCCACCTGGATCCAACCTCCTTTCAGGTAATTGTAGAGAGCAATAAGGTCTCCCCTGAGCCTTCTTGTCTCCTGGCTAATCATCCCCAGCTCCCTCAGCCGCTCCTCATAAGACTTGTGCTCCAGACCCTTCCCCAACTTAGTTGTCCTTCTCTGGACATGCTCCAGTCCCTCAGTGTTTGTGCTGAGCTAATTCAGCTCCTTCTGAATCCCAAATCAGATCCATGACCTACAAACTCCTAAGGCAAAGCCACCCCTCCCATACCCATGCAGGAGAAGGTTTTCTGCACAAAACTGTGGCTGTAGACACTTCCTTTTCAAGGCACAGAGGGTCTCCATGACATTTGCAAACATTAGTTCAGCACCTGCAGCAGCTTCCTAAGAAGCCAAATACCTGGATCAGGTCTCTCCTGAGCAGAGGAAAGGGTGATTCCCAAGGAATGGGAGGTAACCTACCCAAGCAATGTGGTTTAGAGCACTAAAGATGTCAGGTAGAAGAACAACATCCCTGTCTCCTAACTGGAGATACCTGGATTTGACAGATGGGCCGCTTGGTGGATAAGGAATTGGCTGGATGGTTGCACTCAAAGAGAGTCAGTCAACAGCTTGATGTTCATGTGGAGACCAGTTTCTCAGGGGTTGGTTTTGGGACTGGCACTGTTTGTTGCTGACAAGGACAGTGGGAGGAGGTGGAAGGTGTGTCAGCCCTTCTCTGGTCAGGCCCTATGGATGCCCTTGAAGAGTGTAATGGCCTTTAAACCACCAGCTTATCTGACTGGGTTCTTTGAGAAGCCTTTGCTTTTGAAAGACCCCAAGGCTAGTCATTATCAGTATCCTTGGAGCAATCATATGAAGCTTTCCATCCCCAAAATTTGGGTTCTGGATCTCACCTGCAGTTAGGCAAGTGCAAGATATGAAGTCTCGAGTCCTGTTAGAACTGGACTCATCTGTTCATGCTCCAAGCTGAGCTTTCCCAGTCAAGGACTGCATGGTCATCATTTGCAGGGTGCTGGGATCCTCCAGGCTGCAAAAGTGCTGAATAAGGGGTTTTCAAAATCCCATTGGAGACCTGAGGGTTCCTGCATTTTCCTATTTTTTTTTTAGTTCTAGCCCTTGGTGACTTATTAACCTCCCCTTGTGCGTTGACAAACATGTTCCAGGACATTGCTCATACCTTCAGCTTGTAAGTTCATGCACGTTCTTTGATTTGCATATTGTTGTATTTGGTAGTCTTCCCAAAGCAAAGCTTGAGTTCTTGCTTAAGCCTTCAATCCAGCCAGGACTGCTTTGCAGTCTTGATTGCTCCCCAAAAACATGTTGACTTTTTGGCTTGGTGTATTAAACTCTTTGCCTTAGTAAAGCCTGGAAGCATCTGGAGGGTAAAGATTGAGCCAAAATGCCCAGGGAAAGCTCAGATCAGCAAAATATGATGCAGAGAAGGTTTGGGTTGTTTTGAGATGTCAGCTGATACAAAGCTCAGTAGAAGCTGGTGAAGATGCTTCAGCTGAAAATGTGAACTTTTGCCTTTTGGATCCATTCATGTTTCAACACTTTTGTAGCAGAATCATCTGAGAGGTGGCAGAAACAACAAGGTTTTTTGGATAACTGATCCATAGACACAAGGTGAGCTCTTGTGGGGAATGGTATAAGAGGTTAAGGGAGGCCAGTTACCAGAATTGTTGTGTCTGCTTGGAATTCCCTCAAGGGTTTGAGAACAACCCTGTTTATGGTAAAAATACCATTTTCCTGAAGCCAAAAAGCAGTGGTGTTTTCTGTTGCATGGTGTTGAACTTCAAGGTCATTACTTGTGAGTGAAGAAACCAAAACTAGGGGGGAGAAGGGGAATACAAACTGATCCCATGGGTTATTCCCCATTCTCAAAATGGTTTGAAATGCTTGGGTTTCATTTTGGCACAGTGCAGAAAGAGCACTGGCATCCAGGACGGCCAGGCCAAAGCTGAGCTCCCCTTCCCCACCCAGCTCCACCTGGGGTGAAAAGCTGTGATGGAAGGTCTTCCCAAAGACTAAAATTCCTCATCCTTCAGCTGTGACATCCTTTGGCTGATCCCACCCACCAGCCTGGGGCAACGGGCAGGAAAGGTTTGCTTCCAGGCCCCTTGGCAGGGACCTTAATTAGGCAAGTGAGGAAAACTTTGGGGAGGTGCAAGATGCCACGTATTGAACATTGTCACTGAGTGAGCTGCACAGCCTGGAGGGAAACAAAAAGATGGCCTTCAGGATGGAGGGTGGGGACAGTGCTTGGTTTACATGGAGGGGATTGAGGACTACCTGGCCATCCTGGCATTCTCCTCCCTTCCAGCCACCAGGAGCTCTCCCAGTCGAGGAGGAGCAGATGCTTTACCTGGTGCTGGTCCCACACTAAGGGTGAAGGCTGTCGTTAAATATAGACCTGCATTTTCCATGTTATGGGAATATTCCAAATTCTGTGCATCTGAAGCCAAGACCACAGCTCAGGGTACAGCTGTGCAGGGCACTGACAGCAAAGTACCATGTAGAATATTCCATATGCCCCCTGAAACCCAGTTTTGCCCATCTTTTTGCTGTGCCATGGCCCTCTCTGAAGACCTTAGGTTGACCTGAGTCAAAACTTCTTGGCTGACCTCAGTAGCCTTGAATCAAGCCTGGTCCTGCCTACACAGGAGCTTGTTTCCTAGTAAAAGAAAACATCTTTGGAGTAGGTCCAAGCCAGACCACAGGGAAGAGGAGAGTTTCCTGGCCTCCTGCCATGCCCTCGAGAGAAGATGTTCACAAACCCATGTGTGGTCCCTCCTCTGGCCATTACTCACTGATTTCTCTCTTCCACAGCCACCAGGGAATCAGCCTTCGTCCACGCCATCGCCTCGGCCGGAGTGGCGTTCGCCGTGACCAGGTCCTGTGCCGAGGGCTCTGCCACCATCTGTGGCTGTGACACCCGCCACAAGGGCTCTCCAGGGGAAGGCTGGAAGTGGGGGGGCTGCAGTGAGGACGTGGAGTTCGGGAGCATGGTGTCCCGGGAGTTTGCAGACGCCCGGGAGAACAGACCCGACGCTCGGTCGGCCATGAACAGGCACAACAACGAAGCTGGAAGGACCGTAAGGACATTTGGTTTCACCTTTCTCAATCTCCTGTTAAGGTTTTCTTACCTGCCACGATGGACAGCGGGAGGGGATGTCGTGGGTTTTCCTGATTTGGTTTTTCTTTTATAAGAGGAAGATTGGCTTCTGTCAGAAGTCTCTGGAAGTTTCCCTCCATCCTATAGAGCAGAGCCAATTAGGGCCAGCTCTGAGGAAAACTTCCTGCTTTTTGAACCATTGAACCAGGGGGTTGAGGGAGAGGGACCAGACCTAAATCTGGGCAGATTGACATCAGGAAATGGCAACACCTGTCCTATGATAGTTCTTGTCAGGGAGGTGTGACTGATCTGTGGAAGCTCCAAGGAAATTCAGCCAACCCACATGTAAATGTCCACCTTGGGATGAGTTGTCCAGAGCTCTTTTAAAGAGGATGGCTCTAGATTTCATCCCAGCTTGGTCAGGACATCATCAAGTTGTGGACAGCCCATCCCTGGAAGTGTCCAAGGCTTTGAGCTACCTTGTCTAGTGGAAGGTGTTTCTGCCCATGGTAGAGGGTTTGGAACTGAATGATTTTTAAGGTCCCTTCCAACCCAGATCTTTCTGTGCTTCCATGATTACAGTTATTAACTCAGTTATAATGCCCTAACTGTGCCTGTTCCTGTCTGTTGGCTGTAGGACATCTGAAGCTGAGATGGACCAGGGTTTAGGGGGTGGATTCAGCTGCTTAAGAAAATGAATTTTAGTTTAAACTGAGGTGTCCTGAGGTATCCAGCCTGTACTTGGGCTGCTCCTGGGAAAGACAGTGTGTCTCCTGCAGATCCTCTGCCATCCTGGGACTGATCACAGAAGGGGATGATGTTGGAAGGCACCTCTGGAGATCATCTGGTCCAACCAGTGCCTTATGATACCTTTGACTCTCAAAAATGCCATTACCAGAATGTGTTTAGGCAACTGAATCCCAGTCTGAGTGCAATTGTCCTTTCTCATGGGATCACCTCTCTGCTCTCGAGGCTTGAGGGAGGAGAAGAGCAGGAGACCATTCCCCACCACCCTCTTCTGAACACTCCTCTATTTTCCAGGACATATTTAAGGAAAATTAGAGGCAGTATCACTGTGGTACTTCCTGATTAAACTTGGACCATGCCCTAAAGCTGTTTTTCCTTCAAACAATCATGTAAAAAAAAATGTATAAGGGAAAAGAGAGCACAAAATCTTTCCCTTTTCACAATGGCAGCCTCATATTTCCCTGGGTGGAATAATCCCAATGAGAGTATGATCTTTCTTTTTTTCACCTCAAGAGCAGCCCATAAATTCCATAAGAATGTAATCTGTGGGAAACAATTTGTGAAACTGAACCACAGAGTTCTTGCTGATGGAGACCATGACACAGCTTCTCTGAGATATCAAAGAACAGGTTAATATGGTTGGTTTCCTCAGCAGAAGGTCCTTCATGTGTCTAGGAGGACATTATAGCAAAGCCACCACAGTTTGTGCTGTGTCAGGAAACAACAATTCTCAGGCATATGAAGACTCTGGTGTGAGATCCTCAGGTGGGCATCATCAACCCCAGGGGAGTTATCCCACCTCATACCACAGCAGAGCTGTTGGAATACAGCTTTGGAAAATTAAATACCACCAGAAACCAAAACTGTCTCCAGTGGAGATGACCACAAGCATTAATGTGGTTTCCTCCAGCTCTGGCCTAAATTAGCCCAGGTATCCCCAGGTGCATTGCTGGTGGAAGTTTCTGGGATGGATAATGGGACAAAGAAGACTGTGGAGGATCTGTATAGAGTGGAAAGAAGGGATTTGCTTTAAAGTGAGAATCCTTGGGAAAAATTGGAAAGTTGGGCTTTGAGCAAACTTCCCTGTGATCACAAGTCTTCAGAGGTCCTTTTACTGTAAATCCTATTCCTTGACACTGGGTTCTATTAGGACATTTTACAGGTTCCAAAGATTAGAGGGCGGATGTCACACCATGCCCTAAAATCCTCCTGTGTTAGAGTGCACTTCTCCCTTCTCAGCATGCCTGCACTCCTGGGGTAGCTCTTCCAGGCTTCCATACCCAAGTGTTTCCAGCTAAACCCGAGCCATGGGCAATGTTTCACCTTGGTTCCCATACGAGCTCCAACCCTACCTCTCCGCCAGCAGTTTTGATTAAGCTCAGCGTGATTATCCGAAGCAAACATGTTGTGGTTCCCTCTCCTCGCTAATTACCCCCTCCTTTGCGGCGGGCGATACCCCGTAAATAACGCAGGAAAGCACCTGGTGAGCACCAAGGTGCTGATTCATGGCAAATCTCCTGGGCTCAGGCTGGCACGAGTCTGTTCACGTACCCAGAAATTTGCTGATCGGCCTGAAAAGGCAGATTATCGAGCCAGTTGCGTAAGGCAGTCTCCCACCTCGGAGTCCTGGAGGGCAACACCTCTAGAAACGTTCAAATTGGTTTCATAAGAGGGATAAAAAACAAATGGCAAACTTCTGGGATCGATAGTCACCTTTGCATTTACTCCAGGACAGTGTGTTGAAGTTTGAGCCTTTCAAAAGCAGAAATTGGGCTCCTATTTTTTTATTTTTTTTTCCTTCTGAAATGGTTTTTGAAAAATCATAAACCCAGCTTAAAAATAGCAATAAATTATAGTTTGGTTTTTGAGCAGCAAGGTTAGAACCTCGTTTACTGAAATAATCAGTAAAAAGTAGGATTCTCCTCTAGGTAAAACATGGAATTCTGTTCTAGATAGGACATTTCACATTTCCTTAATTTCCAAGGGAATAGCTGCATATTTTATTTATGAAAACATTGTCTGAGTAGTCTTGTGTGTTCTTCACTTCTCTGCTGAGATGTGTCTGAATCCTTGGGTGACAGCACTGCAACATTCCCACATGAGCATTGAGAAGGCAGAAGTTAATATGTTTGGAAGTCTCTTCATCCCCTGGTAAATGCTTTTGATAGATTCTTAAATTTAAGGTGAGAATCAGAACCATCTTCAGAAGCTTTATCTGCCTTAGACAGAGCAGGGCATGGACTGGGTTTTTGTCCACAAGTGTGCAAATATACCCTTGAAAACATTCAAAATGCTTTAGAAAATCATGGCGAAATAGCAGTGTTTTGACTGCAGGTTAATGCCTTTCCTTCTTCTTTGCTTTTCTCCTCTTCTCCAGTCCATCATTGAACTCATGCATCTCAAGTGCAAGTGCCACGGCCTCTCGGGCAGCTGCGAAGTGAAGACCTGCTGGTGGTCCCAGCCAGACTTCAGGGTCATCGGGGACTACCTCAAGGACAAGTACGACAGCGCCTCCGAGATGGTGGTGGAGAAGCACCGGGAATCCCGCGGCTGGGTCGAGACCCTGCGGCCCAAGTACAACTTCTTCAAGGCGCCCACCGAGAAGGACCTGGTTTACTACGAGAACTCCCCGAACTTTTGCGAGCCCAACCCCGAGACAGGCTCCTTCGGGACCCGGGACAGGATCTGTAATGTCACCTCCCACGGCATCGACGGCTGCGACCTCTTGTGCTGCGGCCGCGGCCACAACACGAGGACTGAGAAACGGAAGGAGAAGTGTCACTGCATCTTCCACTGGTGCTGCTATGTCCGCTGCCAGGAGTGCATACGAGTCTACGACGTCCACACGTGCAAATAAAGCAGGCAAAAGACCCTTTGCTGGGCTCCCAGTGGAGAAATGGATTCGAGCCTGCTTCCTCTGAGGTTGCAGACCTGAGAGAAGTCTGCGCTTTTATTTTTTTTGATATTAAAAGAATAAAAACTGAAAAGACAAAAAAAAAATAATAAAAAAAGGCTAAAACTTGGTTGGATAGAATAGGTCTGAGGACTTCTGGGCTATCCTGAGGTACATCTGGCAGTCACACAAGTTATGCCTCCAGCAGGAGAGTGGCTTTTCAGCCAGCCAGCAACACAGAGCTGGGAAGAAGAGCATGAGCAAAAGCATGGATTTGCTCTGCTCTCACCCACCCGAAGTGACTCGTGTGATTAAGTGTCCTTTGAGAGACTTGCATCTTCCTAAGCATCTCTTTTCCCCTCAGCCAGGCAGAGGCTGTGTTGGACAGCAGCACTGAGCTTTCCAAGAGATCCATCTCCATACCCAAATGGCCAGATTCTGTGTGTAACGTGAGCAACAGCAGCAAAAGGAATAAAAGCTGGTAAATTAATGATTTTTTCTAAAAAAAAAGAGAAAAAAAAAAAAAAGAACATGACTTCTTTGCTTTTGCCCTGGAACCAGAGAAGTCTACAAATGGAGCTGGAGGGTGGGCAGGCCCTTTGTGTGAACTTTGTAGCGTAGTAGCTTTGCCAGATTTGACATAGGATCCAGTGACATCTGTAGAAAGGGAAGGAAGGAAGGAGAAGAAAGGGAGAGAAAGAGAGAAAACTGCTGATGGCTTCCTGCCCATGCCCTGTTGGCATACAGGAGATGTGCACAGTATGGAAAAGTTCAGTGCCTGGCTTGTGAAGTGAAGAGGACTCGGGGTGTGTGTTGAGAAGGAGACAGTCCCCCAAATGGGAATGTGGCTCGGCCAATGAGTCTTCCATGGAAATATGCAGTGCAGAGTGAGTCTCCTGGGGTTGGATGCTCACATCCATCTCCTCAGCATCCCAGCTTGTTCCGTAGAGGAGGAAAGGGAAAGTGTTTGCCCTTCCCAGCTCATTAGTGAATGCTGTCACCAACAGTGGAAAGTGCACTTAGTCCACCCACTCTCTGCACCTCATCCAGGCTCCCCCTGGGCACTTAGGGACAGCCTCATGCCACAAGTCTGTCGGGAATGTGACTCTGAAGGACTTATTGTCACCCATAGATTTACAGGATGGAAACCAACCTGCCCTCCCCACCACGCCCCACAAGCTGGAACAGTCTCAGACTCGAACCAAATTTGGTTTCACCCCTGATTTCTACAGCCATTCCCACCTATAAAGGTGACACAGTTCAAAATGGACAAAACCCAGACTCTGAACCAGCCCAGAGTTCGGGTGAGTTTGGACATGGTGCCAAATCCCAGCTTTGCAGTGCTGGCCCATCTCTGCTGCTCACCTCTGACTCCACATCTTTCCATGCTGCTCTACTTCTGATTCCAGATCAGGATCACCAGTTTACACGAACAGGTCTCACCTCCTCCGTGGGCATCAGGATTTCCTTCAGCCACATGGGGATCAGGCATGAACTCAACCCCACCACCTTGGTATTTACAGGACTATATCCCTGCTTGAGTGGTCAATATTGGCACAACTGAGTGGTGATTCAAGTGTGGGGCCACAGACTATTTAGCCTCAGATGCACTTGTCCTGTGTTCTCTTTGCCTTATCCATGCTTTTGAGTTCCTATCCCGGAAAAAGGACGATGGATTGGTGTTTACTCGTTCTCTTCAGTACAGGAAAGGAAACAGGGCATGAGCCAACTCCCAGGGTCTTCTCATGGCAGTGTGATCATGGCTGGTTCACACCTGGATATCTACCCAGAGAAGTCAGAGTGCTCTTCCCTCCCTGCACGTCAGCTCATTCCCGGGAACCAAAGGAGGGAGTATGCAGAAGAAGAAGGGAACAAACAGAGCTTAATCCCATCAGAGAGAAAACAGGAGGAAATGATGCCTCCGAGGGCTGACTCTGAGTCACGGCGTCTCCTGGGACTACTCCTAGGCTGGTGCAGTTTATGCATCACCCTTTTGTCTCAGGGCTGTGCCCAAGGGCACAAGCAAGATTTGCTTATTGATGGAGGCACTTCTATCAGTGCTTTGCAATAGAAAAAAAAAAAAAAAAAAAGAAAGCTGCAATGAAATGGGAGCAAAAAAACAGAAGGGAGAGAAGGAGAGAGGAGGAGATCAACGGGGACAAAGGAAAATAGGGGGAGGAAATAAATCTATGAAATGTGTACATGTAAACATTGCACCCACTGGATGGCCACACACCAGCTGGGACAAGGCAATATCCCTGAAAAATGAGAGAAAGATGGACCACTTAATGGACATGTGACTGATTCTTGTCTTGGAGATATAATTATGGAAAACAGAGAAGGAAACCACTGCAAGGGGAAGTTGCCACAATAAGCAACATTCAAACACAAGCTGTCAAGAAAGCAAAGGCTGAAGAGAACCACATATGGGGTGGAGGCCATTGATGAATTGGAAAAGATGGGATAAGGGAGGATACACCTGATTTACTTAATGTCATGCAGCGGAAGCAGCCACAGTGAGAGATGTTAGACACATCCTACCAGGTCCTTCTGTCAATAAATGGTGACCTGACAGCAAAAATGCAAAATACTGCAGGTCAAGGTCCCTTCAATCTGTTGACTTCTGCGGGGTCACACCCCCTGCTTCTTTTACCTAAGATTTTTGAGCAAAGTGGTTCCAAACTCCTTCTTTTCTGCCACACCAGTGAAGAAATGGGTTGAAGGATTTGATTTCTGTGCATGGGAGCTGGACTCTGCCCCAGCCCACTCACAGCCTGCTCACATCCAGTGTTTGCACCAGGACAAGGCCAACATCATCAGCAGGTGAAGTTCTTTGGGAAGCATGGGGGGCGAAATAGAAATTAGGCATTTGCTGAGCAATTGCCTCTTAAGGTGAACAAACAGATTTTGACTGCAACAGTGGAATTTATTTCACCTGGTCTAAGCTATGGATCTAGTTTTCTGCTGGGACCAATAGCAAGGAACAAACAAGTCCAGCAGGTGATTCATCATTACCTGGGGTGGTACCTAAGCTGTGTTTGGTAAACTGCCCTCTGGGTGTACCTCTGTCTTTCCTCTGACTTCAGCTGGTGAGCTCACGGTAGGTGATGAGCTCTGGGATGGGTACAGACTGATGATGTGAAGTCCACCATGAGTCAAGGAGGTGAAGCTGCAATCTGATCATCAGCTGAGATGGGCTGGAAGCTGCGCTCCTTCACTCAGAGCTGGGGTCAGGCTTGAAACACCCCGGTGGTTGGGGACTTCCACCCCATTCAAAGGGTTTTTAACAAAGCCTCTGCACACTTGTTGGGGTTTGTTGTGTCATCAATCATCCACTGGGGTGATACAACACAAGGGGTTGGGCAGCTGCTACTAAAGTCAATGAAAAATTCCTGCGTGAATTCTGTTACTCACTCCAAGTGCATCCAAGGGTTGTGGTGCTGGGACTAACTCTGCCCATCCATGAGGAGGGCAGAGAGCCTGCAGGGGGTCTGGGAGCGTGCTGGGAGGACATGATAGACCTCATGGCTTGGGAGAAAGGCCTTGGGTCGTTGCTTGGTACTACAGGTGAATTCAGGAAGTGTCTTTGAAAACCAAGATCCCACTCCACTGCCTACATCAGACATCTCGAGTCAGGGTTTCCACTGTGCTGGTGGGAAAGACTGAGACAGTGCTGAGTGAAGTGCCCTCCCTCCCTACACATCATCACATCTCCATGGAGGGCTATTTAGGAGATGGTCCAAACGCAGCCCAGAGCCACCCTCTGCCTCAGTTTCTCCCCTTCTGTGGGAACAGTAGGGCCTTCCTTATGGAGGGGTCTTAGGATTTCCCTTAGTACATAAACATCTGGTGACATTTTAGGTGTCCTGCATTATCCTGTTGGGATCCAGATGTTGTTGGGATCACATGAGTCTTAAACCTGGGCAGCTGGGTGTCCAAAATGACATGAGATGTCTGTGTGGGCAGCTGGATTGTGCATTTCTCTGGAAATGGTTTTCTGAGCTGGGTAATGCTCCAGTCTGCAGTCAAAAGGAAAAGATCATTTATTTTCCACTAATTGGAGCTGGCCACTCACCATCCACGATCCATGGTGCCCTTCAGTCTCCCCTTCTGAGGAGGTTTGTCCTCAGGCAGATGGTTTGTATCAGGGATGTGTCTGGCAGTACCAGGGAAAAGGGAGATGATATTGTCCAACCAAGCAACCCAGATGTGAAAAATAAAAAAAAAAGGAACATAATTGCATCCTCTTACCTGCTGCTATCCAACCTTTCCTTTAGCTGAACAGATGGGTTGGAAGGGCCCCATCAGTTCCACATCCAACCTCATTAAAGACAAGGGGAGTTACCTGCAAGGGGTGAAATTGGTCTCATCTCTTTTCTTTCTATGAAAGAAATGGAAAGTTTAGGAGTTTGTTGGGATTTTTTTTTTCTTGGTTTGGTTTAGTTTTAGAATTTGGGAGCTTCTCTTTCTCAGAGAAAATGAAACTGTGGGGAGGGAAATGACATTTTCTGTTCCTTGTCCCTTGATGTGTGTCTCTTGGCTCAGTGTCATGCCCAGCACTGACAGTCTTCTCCAAGCATTTAGAAGTCTCCAGAATTATTCCCAATCCTTATGAGGGGCTTCACATACAGAACTGAGGCAGTCAGGATTTGATTTTTGGAGGGGATTGCGGTGACAACCACACCACAAATTGCCATGTGGTACAAAAATCCATGAGGCAGCACCGACCACATCAGCCCTGCAGGCAGAAGTGATGCCAGCATAGCTGAGCATTGCAGGAGTTCTGTATCAGCAAACCTCAGAAAGCAACCTCTTCTGCCTCTCTATCCAAAATATCTTTGGTGTTTTCAGTGCATTCACATATTTTGCCACAGAGATGTCCCTGGGTTCTGTTACATTTGTCATGTGTGTTCATATGCTTGTCATGGCCCCATCCCTAAGTTCATACACAAGAGAAAAACTCTGAGCTTTGGGTAACTTTTATTTTTTTTGGCTTCAAAGATTGGTTGCAGTGCTGAAAATCCTGAGTTTGATGTTCTTGGGGATATTCAGGGTTACAGCATGAGCACTGTGCAGGAGCCAGGAGTTGTGAATCCAGTCCTAGGATCTGCACTATGGAAATTACTGCAGCCTCCCCTTGATGCTTTAATGAAATTGCTTTGGGAAGATAAAACGGGGCCATGAAAAGGCATCAGATCAAACTGCCCTGCAGATATTGGCCATTGCACCTGGTTAAATAGGCTGCCCATAGGAAAACAGCTCCTGGCTCTTCCAGAGATCTGCTCCAAGGGCTCTGCTGTCACTGGTGGAGTGAGGGAGTGAGGGAGTGAGTGAGTGGGGTGTTTGCTCAGATCTGTCATTCCTGTGCCCAAGCAGCTGTTGGGATGAAAAGCATTAAATGGTGTGAGAGAATGTGGGCTGAGCAGGATGAGATCTCATCTCCTCTTCATCCCTATATGTCTCCTCTTTTCTACCTCTTTCCAAACTAAATCTTGGCTGTTTTAGTAGGGACTTCTTGTTAGGGGAGTATCCCTGTTCTAGATTTCCCCTCTCTCCCTGGGCAGCAGTGGTGGGATGTGGCTGGATTGGTTTATTCATGGCTCAACCCTTCCATCCTCGTGTTCCCTGCCCTCTCTTCTGTGCTCCAACAAAAGCTACTGATCTACAGTT
This sequence comes from Anabacerthia variegaticeps, assembly GCA_035583185.1. Classification (NCBI taxonomy): domain Eukaryota; kingdom Metazoa; phylum Chordata; class Aves; order Passeriformes; family Furnariidae; genus Anabacerthia; species Anabacerthia variegaticeps. The sequence continues at coordinate 1,713,888 of JAWWEW010000078.1, forward strand.
CACCACCCCCTTACTCAGGGCTCTGTTAGCTGATGTGGGATGGAGATCCCCCAGTTTGATGGGAAATGGAGGCTCCTCTGGCCTCCATTCTGAAAAAAAGGGAAGTTAAGTTCCCATCCCTGACACTTCCAATGTCTTTGTGCACTTGCTCCCACTTTGCTGCCATTCCCAGGGGTGTCTTTGGTGCATCCCTGCCTTGGAGGATGAGATTTTCCTGAGCACAAACGAGAGGCCAGGAGTCAATTCCCAGGCAGTGGTACCTAAAATGGGATTTGGAATACAAAGTGAGATGCTTAAAGGCAGGAATCTACATGTGAGCTGAGTGCTTAAACTCCCATACAAGCCAAATTGGGGGCTCCATTTGCCTAAACTTCGCATCTAGGCATGAATTAAATTATTGAAATAGGTGTCTAGAGCTATTTGGGAAGCTCCAGGGCACCCCACTGGCTCCTAGGAGCTACCTTGGAAGAGTGTGGGTTTCCCTTAAATCTCATGGCATATCTGACAGATGTTTCTCCATCAGACATGGGGGTTTAAATGTCTAACTCACATGGACACACAGGCTTGTGGACATCCATCTGTGAGCTGGATCCCACTCCAGATTCCTAACTTTGGAGGCTCTGAGATGGAAAACTGTGTGTGGTCTCACTTCTCCTCTCTTTTTCACTGATATAAATCAGGTACAAGTGTGTCAAAGGGAGCAGAGGGTGGCCCTGTTCTGTAAGAATAATTATCTAAATCCACTTTGCTGCCTGGTGTGTCACAGGTTTGACCCCAAAGGAACATCTGTATTCTTCCTGCTGTTGTGTGAACACCATCCAGACAGAGAAAGCTCCTGGAGCCACAAGGGTCTTTTCCACAAGGGTCTTCTCTCTCTGTAGGCCTTTTCTTACACATGTTCTGTGGACCAGGGTAGGTCTTGGACAGCCCTGTATGGAAGTGGAGAGTGGGGAAAGTGTGAAGGGGATCCTTTCCCTATTTTCCTTTTCCAAGTGTCTCCGTGTTATTTATTAGTATTTATTTATTTCTCACCATTCATTCCACTGCACCAAAACCCCTGAAGGCATGTCAGCTACAGACATGGGCTAAGAAGCAGCAGAGTGTCACCCTTGCTCGTGAGGGGCAGCACCATCATGTCACAGCTCCTTCCCAACACTCAGTCACCACCTGCTGCTGCCACTTGGAAAGCACAAGAGGCCCGAGTCCTTTCAAGTCAGGCTCCCAAAAACTCCCAAATCCTCCTGTGCATGACCAAATCCCCTGGTTCCCACTGGTGTGGGTTCCTGCAGACCTGGCTGTCCCACTGTCCCACCTGTCCCCAGGCTCAGCCTTAACTCCTCTTAATCTCCGTGGAGACCCACTCGATCTGTCTCTTCTGGCATCACTTTCTGTCACTCCCAGGACAAAACCTGCCTGAACAAGACCTGTCACAGCTTTGGACTACCTGACAAGCCCACCAGCAGTGTGGAAGACATAAACCACAAACCTGTAGCACCCCAGGGGATTCCCCCATGGTACAAAACATGCTTGTCCGGCAGTCAAGGACAAGTATCTTCTTGTGAGTGGGTTTTTTCACTATTGCTTTCCCTTCCTACAGACTGTCTGCCTGATTACATCGCCTTCTTCAAAGCTACATCACTGTCTGTAACCCTTCCCCAGCCTGCCCCTGCCCTCACCCCACCCCAGCACCCCTCTGTACAGATTGCATGTATGATACAACCTGAAATTCCAAAGCTATTGTACAAAAGTAGAGTTGTCACCTCTTTTTTTTCCCCCCTTCCTCCTCAGTATTTTGTTAAGTCTGATGATTTTTTTTTATGATTATTTATTTTATGAATAAATGTATATATTAGTAAGAGTATATATAAATAACTCATTGGGACAGTGTTGTTGCTCTGCTGTTGTGCTTGTGACCTCATTGGCTTTTACCCTATTTTCTACTGACAGCACACTAGCGATGTCTTGTAACTGTTTTTTGTTACCAGTTAAGTTTGATAGATGTGTTAACTTTATAATGAAAATTAAAAAAAAAAAAAAAAAAAAAAGGCATCAATTTGAACCTGTGTTTGGGTATTTTTTTCCCTGCTCTCCCACAGTTTGGATGGGATGGTATTTCATATCATGGGCTGAAATACAGCTGGGGAAAAGTAGGGAATTAAAACAACTTCCTCTTGGAGGACAGGAGTTGTGTGCTTTGGAAGAAGAGATGCCACCTGTGTTGGCACAATTTGTAGGTGACAATCCAGTTATGAGTAAAAGAAATACACTTAAACATCACTGGAACAGGGACCCAGTTTCTTTTTCCAGAGGAATAAAAGCCCAATGTGGGAAAGACATGGCTTTTTTTATTGTCCCTGGGAAGGCTCTAAGAAATTCTGTGTTGGTTCTGCCAATTCCAATCATTTTCTTCCTTTGTTGGGAGGCTGTTGGGCAGTCCTGCAATCTCTAAGGCTCATTCTGGAAAAGAGAAGAGTTGCAGGGACCAAACATCAGGATATAATTAGGAGGAGACACCGGGAACAGGCAAGATGGGAAACCCACGATGGTCCTTTCATTGGAATGCACCGTGTCTGTCCTTCCATTGCATCTGCCATGGGCTGTGTACAGAGGAATAGTCTTCCAAAAAAGAGCCCTGAAACAGCTCTTCCTGTTCCTCTGTCCTTAGTGAGGACAGCCATGAAAAGGGTTCTTTGACTCAGAAAGCAGCACAGCTTCTCTTTGGAACTTTTGGGTTGGCTGGGTTGGCTGCAGAGGTGGTGGGTTGGTTGTGAGATGATGGGTTGGTTGTAGAGGTGGTGGGTTGGCTGCAGAGGTGGTGGGTTGGTTGTGAGATGATGGGTTGGTTGTGGAGGTGGTGGGTTGGTTGTGGAGGTGGTGGGGTGACAGAACAGCATTTCCAGGGTCTCTGTGCCTGTTCACCTCCCACCTCACTCAAACAAACAAATCTTCTTTTGACCTTTTAGGAGAGTTTCAAGCCACCCAACCCTATCCCTCATAGACCAAGTATCTCCTCTAAGACCATTTTTGATGACTCCTTTAGAGCCAGTGAAAGGGTTTGAGCAGAGATTTACCCCACTCCTTTAAAACACAGTCTTCAGCTTGTATAAATCACCTCCCAGAGAAATATTTTTCCTCTGAATGAACACATCTAGAAATGACAAAAGCACCTTTCCTGTGGGAAGGGAGGGAAAAGCACACTGTGATGCCCCAGACAAAATATCCCCACCCCAAACACACCCCCCATGCCTGGCTTGGACTGACACAGGTCAAACACCACGGAGAGCTTTCAGCATACCGGGCTCAGCATATTTTCCAGAAATAAATGATAAACATTCTTATGAAAGAGCCCTTGAGATAAGCTTATTTGTCAAGCTGTGTTGCCTGCTTCACCAGGTTTGAGCAAGAGCCTTTTTTGGTTTTTTTTTTTTAGTTTAATAGGAAAAACTAAGAAATGAGTGGACATCTCAGTTGCTCTCACCTTACACATGCTGTTAACCCTTACAGGTCCCTTTAGGAATGAAAGAAAATATGGGTTTGGTAACTTATTGCTGCCTCATGACCTGGGTTTTCATTATTATGGAAACTGTTGAATTTCCTCCCCCTCCCCTTTTTTTTCTTCTCGAACAGTCTTTTCTATGGGAAAGCAGCAAAAACTGTGGTCACATTTAGCCATGGCAGTGGCCTTAGTTTATGACAACCTACATCTCAGAAGTCACCTAAAACTGCTCCACTGCCAAGGGGCAGCTTTTTGACACACAGAGCCAAGAGTGAACCCTCATTCCCAAGTATGATTTAGGGACTGATGTCCACACAGGTCTTGATGCAGAGAAACAATGAGAAATAATGATCAGAAGAGCTGAGATCCCCGTGTTTCTCCGTGAAACAGTGCGCTGAACTTGGTCAAAGCTTTGGTTCCAGCAAAAAATCATAGAATCACAGAATGATTTGGGTGGAAGGGATCTTAAATATCATCTCATTCCACCCCCCTGCCATGGGCAGGGACACCTCCCACTAGCCCAGGTTGCTCCAAGCCCCTTCCAGCCTGGCCTTGGACACTTCCAGGGATGGGGCAGCCACAGCTTCTCTACCCAACCTGTGCCAGGGCCTGCCCACCCTCATAAAAATGAATTTTTGACATCTATCTAACCTAAATTTCCCCTCTTTCAGTTTGAAGACATTCCCTCTTGTCCTATCACTCCATTTCTCATGAACAGTCCCTCTCTGGGTTCCCTGTAGTCCCTTCAGATACTGGAAGGTGCTGTGAGGTCTCCACACAACCTTTTCTTCTCCAGGCTGAACATCCCTAACATTCTCAGCCTGTCAAATGAGCCCTTTTCATGCTACTCCTGAGCAAACCACAGCCAAGTTCAATTGCTGCTTGTATCCATGCCCTCTCCTGACTGCTTTCCATGCACAGGCTTCCCAGGCATATAGAAACTCAAACCAGTCTGGGGTGTGGCAGATCCACAGGACACCTGAAAGTTGGTCTGTACATGCAGAGTGAGCCCAAGGCTGCTGAGAGTCCCCCCAGTCCTCGTGCACCGGTGTGGTGGGATCAAACCACCCACAATGGGACAAATCTCCACGTGAACAAGGGACCCAGAGCCTGCACAAACTCCCAGACTTGCCACACCGGCTTCACTGATTTACAAGGAGTGGGATTCAGCTCCTGTGGGATTCACACACACCAACGGAGGTGCCCACAGAGCCACAAACTGGCATGTGGGTGCCCTCGGGGCACTTCCATCTGGGGTGTTCTGCCTGTCCTCCAGGTGCTATTCCAGAACCACCACGAGTCTCCTGCAGGTCTGTGTCATGTCTGGCAGCTCCAGGAAGATGTCTCAGGTACCCCAAGACATGTCAGCAGGCACTGGACTCTTTAGTCAAGTGACTTGAGCCCAATTTGCCTGATTCTGAGGTCAAAATCTTCAAGTTCTGATTGTTGTTAGTGAAGTCTAATGAGGGGTTTATTTGCCTTTGGGCATCTGTGATACGATACGGACTTGTATCCCTTTGGCCATCTGCAATATCATGTGGACTTGGCACATACAGACCCTTTAGGAGGTCCTTCTGGAGTGGGAGGGGGACAGCTGGAGGAATTACACTGAGATGCCACAGATGGCACTGGACACCTGTGTTTAGTCAAGCACATTGAAAATTCCAGAGCTTAGAGCCTTCAAGCACACGGAGGCAGCACATTACATATTGCCACCCAAATTAAGGTGTCTTAACCTGCAAGTTGGATCCCGTTTGAGCAATCAGCCCAACACAACAGCCTTTGAAGCTGCAAAATCCAGCTGAAAGCAACTCCTGACCAGGCCAGAAAGAAATACGCTGTGACCCAACAAAATCTGAAAGGCTTTGCCATCTCACTGCTACCCAGCCTGGCTTTGGAATTTGCTTACTGATCTCTTTTATTTGCAGGTGTGGAGGGTTTTTTTCCCCCCCTCACAGAGTCATTTGGAGGCACATAGCCAGATTTGCATTCCACAGGGCTACAATCCGGTCTGGGATTTGCCTGCGAGTGTCAACAGGTGAAGTGTTAACTAATGAACTTGGTGGTGGTGTTAAGGTGAGGTCAGCTCGGTTTCTCTTCGAGTTGGTTTCGTGCAAGGACAGCAAGAGAATTTAGCAGTGATTTAAAATAGGTCTCTGCTCTGGATCTGACCCTTTGATTCCCTTCTCCCTAGTTCCTGCACATCCAAACACCCAAAATTTCATCTGCTCTTTTTGTCAGAGAGGGGACACAGCAAGGCTGTGCTGAGAATGTCTCCCCAAGCCCTTGAGCTCTCAGAAATAAATAAATAAATCGGTTTTTTCCTGGAATATGTGAGATAGTTCTCAGTTCTGTGTGTGGGAAACAGTGGTGATGGTGATGAGGTGCCAACAGTGAGCATTTCTTCCATGCAGGCATCCAAGGAGAGCCCTGAACCTGTTTGTTCTGTCCTAATCAATGCGGTTGGTTTATGCAGGAAGTGTCTTTCCTCATGGGAATGTCGAGGTCTTTATTGCAGCATATGGAAATCCAAGGACAAGCCTGCCCTTCCTATCAGACACAGACTTGAACCTACAGCCAATATCCTGCCTGAGTCACCAGCTGTCTCCAGGTGACTGATAACTCCAGCCTGGTCTTGAGCAACCTCACTGGAATTCTGGTTTCAAGCAACTCTTGCTTTCCAGGGCAGAAATGCTTCCTTTGGAATTTCTGTCCCTCGCTCTGCTCCCTCAAAGGCAATACACCTGAATTCCAGGTGCTCTCAAAAATGAAGGAACTCGCTCTTTAGACCCAAGATCACAGCAGGGACCACACAGGAGCCTTTGTCTGGTTGATTGGAATGAATATGGGGGAATTTTTGGACAAAGACTTACCTGTTTGCAGGCAGAATATGATGATGTGCAGCCCCTCCAAACACCTATGGGTGGTTTTATCTTCCACATTGCTATCCCAGGCCAGGAGAGCAGGCAGGAATTGGCAGGGGATTTCTCTCATCCAGCTCTCCACAGTGCCAGATGAGACAGTACAGTGTCTCAGTGAAGTGGAGAGGGCAGGACAAGTAAATAATCCTGAAGTGGGTCAGGAAAGGACTGTGGCTGACATGAACAGCTAAATCAATAAGGAAACTTGCTCCTGGTTCAGCCATGGAGTGGGAACAGCACCCTCCAAGCACCACAGTCACCCAGAAGGAGTTTGGCACATGGAAGGCTGGCAAGGAGCTAACCCTTAGGCTTGTTAATGAGTGATAATTGAGTGGTCCTTGAGAGCTGTGAATAAGCTCCCCAGCTGCCCAGCTGCTGTGCCAGGCTGGCAGGGACTGCTGGACACACCTCAGCTTAGCAACAGATGTTGTTCCTGCCAGGGAGAGGATGGGTACACATTAAAAGGCAGCAGATGCTCCAAATACGGAGTAAAATGTGACCAAAAGGGTGGCTGTGCAACCTGGATGAATTATTTTCCCTCCCCTTTAATTAGAGTGTTTTGATATCTGGGGAACACAGTGAGACCCAGATGTCATTTCTGTTGTGATAGTCCTGATCCTAATGATAATCCTTGTCTTGGGATGGGCTCTCTGGGCCCATCACAGCTGAAGACCATCCTCAGTGTGAGGTGATGCACAAATACAGGACCAGGTGGTGGACCCTGTCCTAAAGAACTTCCACATCAAGTGATCAGGTTTTATCCAGCTCTGCTTCCATCCATAGTGATGCTGATAAATAAAACCAGCTCCTAAGCACTGCTCTGGGCTGCCTGAGCCAGTTGTACACATCAAGCAGATATCTTACAAGTCATCTAAATGCAGAATAAAACATCCAGTTATTGACAGTAAAACTCCTGTGTTAAGCAGAGGAAAGTCAGGCCCACCTTTTAGCATCATTTATCAAGCATGTAATTCCAAGGAAATGATTTTTTTTTTCACTTGTGGCTTGCAATTAGTACAAGCCAATAAAATCTTAAGGTCCTGCTGGGTCATCAAGCATGTGGTTAGACCTTGGTGGCCTGAGGAAGGTGGGAACTGCCCTGTAAGCATGGTCTGTGTGGTGCAAGATGGCATAATCTGCCACAGAACCCCTTGGGGCACCCAGGCTTTGGGAGGCAACAGGGCTGAGAGGTGAATATGGAACAAATACCCACCTTTTCTCATGATATTAAACCTGGGAGACACCCACCATAATTAGCAGGGTGAGAGCAACAAGAAATAGGGGTTTTTCTCATGGGGTGCTGTTTGACAGGAGAAATCCCCACCAAGGGGAGCTGTGGATATTTGAATTTACCTGAGTTTCAAAAGCAGCTGGACAATATTCACTAAAGAAAGACACAGGAGGAGTTTTTACACCCAAAGACACAATTTTTCCATGAGAAATCCCAGCTGGAGGTTGGTGGGAGTGTCACCCTGGGTTTGTCCTGTTCTGCCCTTCCTCAGCCACCTACTCTTGGCCTCTGTCAGAGACAGGAGCTGGGGCCAACACAACCTTCTGCCTGATCCCACCCATCTATTCATCAACATGCAAATGTCCATGCAATATTCCAGGCTAATTTTCCTTCAGCACTTCAGGGAGGAATGACTTTCAGGAAGAGGTGGTTTATTCTCTCAGTCTGCCTTAAAAAAAGTGAAGAGAGGGGTCATTTCACCTCACTTTAAGAAGATTAAAAGTCTGACAAGCCTTTGCAGCTAAAAGAGAGTGGGACATGTCCAGCAAGTGATTTGCATGACCAGCCTTGGGTGCCTGTTTTAGGAGATGAACCTCCCCCTGGGGATGACTCTCCTCTCCCCTGACCACAAAGCAAGCCTGGGCTGACTAACCTGGACCTGGGCATCCAACTTTTAGAGGTGTAAATTAGGGCTGATGAAGCCTTCCCAAACTTGCAAGCCTCACCTCAGATTTGCAGGAATCTCAGTTGTGAGGCAGAACACAGGAAAAGTACCCAAGGAAAGGTGTTAAACACTAAGAAAAATGCACATTATTTGAGGGGGTTTTGTATGGGTTAATTCAATTTTGGTGCCACAATTTTCTCTCAGATTTTCATGTCAGCTTTCAGCCCAAAAATAGTTCTCTCTGAGAAGTCCACAATACTTTCCATAAGAAAGAAAACCTTTTAATAATCTCAGGACCTGGAAAGTAAAGGCCACTTCTAACTAGGGAAAAACTCCTAGATGAAGACACCAAAACAAACTTCATTTTTGACCAAAAAATGGCCTCAATGCCCATCCAGACCATTAAACTATTAATGGGATTAATCTGAACAGACTCAGCTGCTGAAGAAGCACAAAAGGTTTGAGTTGAGTCAGCTGGATTGTGACTCTGTGGCTGCAAGGAAGAGTCAAACCTTGAAGGTGTTCAAACCTGGTGCTCAAACCTGGTGCCCTCTTTTTGAGCCTTTCTGAGTATTCCAGTGGTGGGGAGTGGGCTCCTCTTTCAGGTCCAAAGTCATCATTTACTTTGAAGAGTAAATTTAAAGAGGCTGTAACTCCACAAGTGCCACAAACTCAGCTCATAGTGCAGCTTTTAAAGAAAACTGTGGATGTCCTGTGGGAAAAGAGAGAAAATTATCTGGGACTTTTAATTCCTAACCTGCTGTGGCTTGACTAACAAGCAGAATAAAATGATCTGTCCCATTGGGAACTGAACTAAGTCATGACTTGTAAGGACAGAGGAAGTTGTATTTATTTCAGGTCCATGAACCTCTTAGTCTCAGAAGCGTGCAATTCCATGTGCAATTCCCCCTTTTGTCTGGAATATCCTGAAGAGTCAAGTTGACACAGTGGTCTGTAACTGTGAAAATCCCAAAATAAATAGAAGGCAAAAGTTGCTTTGGACTTTTGAGTCTTGGGTGTTCAAAGGATGAAAACTTTGGGAATCAACAGTTTGGAGGAACAGTGGAGGTTGGAAATGGATCCTCTATAGGCATGTTCTCCATGCTCTAAATTCATGGTTGGATGTTCTTTGGATATTCCACTCCATCTTAGACACTCTTCATTTTGAAACCCCTTCATTAAACACCATCTCTTCCATCGAGCTCTGACCTCCAAAGGGACCTCCTTGGTGTTAACCTTTGGCTGTGCTGCCATGTAAATCCATGGGAAGACAAAACTCCTGGATTTAAAAAGCTCCAGGGAATATTTATTCCAGTCTTCTCACCCCGTGGAGATGCACCAAAATCCACCCCTGAGGCAGAGTATCTCTTGAGATGGTGAAAAACCAACTCCACGCTCCTTGTTTAATAAAGACAAGAGTTAAAAGCTATAAATAAGCATTTTTCCACGAGTGGAGTACCAGTTTTAGCTTCCTTGTTCACCAGGGGAGCATGGAGGGACATCTGGTGGTTAAATACTTTTCTGCAGGCGAATTGCAGGCAACACATATTTGGGGATGTGTTTTTGGAAGGGAGGGTGTCTCCAGAAGAAAGTGTCTCTCAGTAGCCCTAGAGCAGCAAAGATATTCAAGATAATCAGTGCCAAAGAGTCTTTCTACCAGAATGGTCCCAAGAACGTTAATTTTAATTTTTTATTTCTTTTATGGCACAACCACAACTGTGCATGTATGTAGTGATGGGCATTCTGTGCCCCACAGATGTCAAAAATAGATAGGAAAGATAAATAATATGAAATCTATTTGAAGAAGGATAAAAATATCTCTGAGGGAGGTTGTAGCAAAACAGGGAACACAAGCAAAATCTTGTGAATTCTAGTCCTGGCTTCAAGCCTGTATTTCTCCCCCCAGCCCTCTTTCATTTCACCTCAAAGGACATCCAAATGATAATGATCAATCCAGTCTTGATTTCTCATTTTCTAAACAAAATACGAGCAAAAAAGGCTTTCTCCCACGAGGCTTCATAAGAAGCTCTTCTGCACTTGGCAGCAGAAGTACAGGTGGGCCAGAAGGTTGTTTAATCCCTGCAGTTCTCCAAGGCAAAATATGACCCAAGGCAAGAATTAAACCCAGGATCTGGAATATAATCCTGCACAGGCACTGTCAGGAATTCCTCCTAATTGTCCACTGCATGCCTAGTGTAGAAACCTTCTCAAGATCTTGAGGTGTGAGTGCTGAGGTGTTGATGCCTCCATCAAGACACACCTTTGCTGGTTGTAAATCCCTCCAGACTCTAAACCTGAAGAGTCACCAGCACAAGAATTTGATCTGGAATTTTCTGCTCCCAGGACAAAATAAAAGACAAGGAAAAACAATGCCCCAAATGAGCTCCATTCTGCACTGTTGCCCTACATGATGTGGCATCTCCATGGTTCCTGACACCCCAAAACCAGAAGAAGAGCTGGTCACTGCCACTATCCCTGGTTTGCTGTGGAATTTAAGGTACATGGATCTGCAGTGGTTGCTGCAGCCTGCAAAGTTCCCACCACCAAAAGTACTTCCATAGTGACATACACTCTTTGGACAAGGTTTTTAGGTCAGCACTTCAGGCAGGTCCAGGAGACCAAGAGTGACAGCACAATGATGGGCAGACCTATTCTTGAGGTCACACTGTCCTTGGTTTTCCACCACCACAAAAATTCCACAAGGGGATTTCACCTCAGGCAAGCTGGAGCACTTTTTCCTGAGCAAGAATCCAGATCCAGGCCCATTTCCTCACCAAATGTAGTCCAAAATCAGGAGTATGACCAAACCAAACCTCCCAGTGGTGACTCTTTATTTTCATAAAATCATGGAAACTCAGAATGCTTTGGGTTGGAAGGGACCTTAAAGATCATCTCATTTCACCCCCCTGCCGTGGACAGGGACACCTTCCACTAGTCCATGTTGCTCCAACCTGGCCTTGGACACTTCCAGGGATGGGACATCCACAGATTCATCTCTGTGACCAGAGCAGACCCACACCCCAGGGTCCATAACACATCTCTATCCCCATCTCTGTGATGGAGCAGAGGGCACTTACCTTTATTTTACAAATGAGGAGCAGAAGCACAAAATAACCAGAAGATGAGGGGTTTTTTTCACCTGACTTTTGTCTCCTCAAATCAAGAGGCAGATGGACATGTCTCATTCTGCAAAGCCTGCTGAAACGAGGTTGATTTCCCACACCTTGAGCTTCCAACCTCGCTCTGCCCTTGACATGGATGGGATAAAACACTCTCCAGACAACCAGAGCTCTCTAATTAACTGGAGAAGGGGAAAGACTACCTTGAATTAGATGTTGGGTTTTGACAGAAAATGTGAGATGTTCCGCAGCAAAGGACTTCCCCAACCCTGCACTTGGACCACGGAGACTGAATCCTCCATCCCAAGGGCCAGTCTCTCCATCCAACCCTTGTGAGATGCCTTTTGCCAACAGAATGTGTAGAGAATGGGTCTTGCAACACACTGACCCATCAGCCTTTGCTCTCCAGAGATGTCCATGGGCATCCTTAGGAGTTGTCTCTCACAGAAGGCCAACCTGAAGGAATGATTGCAGCTGGAGAAGGCCCCTGAGGGTCATTCTGAGCATAGCTTGGTGAGATAAGGCTCAGCCTTTGTCACAGCCAGGAGCCTGCAAACCATTCACCACCACAGGGCACAATCTGCTCCACCTACTCCAGTTGTCTTCAGATTTTGAGTAATCCAGATGAGAGGAAGATCTCGTGGCCCCAGGAGCACATTTCTCTGCTCCAACTCTATCAGATGGCCTAATAAGAGATATTCCCCCTCCCCACAAACTCTGAGTGGCCTGTGTTTATTGTGGCATTGATTTTGCCTTGAATTTATGGAGCATTTTTCATCACGAGATCAAGGGCTTGGCCACTTTTTCCCAACAATACTTGTCCTCCTCACTTTCTTCCCTCCCCTAAAAACTAAGATTACTTATTTCTCATCAAATTGGTAGAACCCGTGCAGGCATCTCTCCCCTGGGGTAGTTGGGATGAAGGATTTGTTTCATCACCATTCTCACAAATCTAGATTAAGCCCTGAATTTTGGCTTCCTTTCTATTCAGCAGGTTTATACAAAGAAATTTATGCACCCTAAGACAGCTGAGACCACCAGCCTTCTGGAGGGTCCTCTCATCCCATTTATTAGAGAGAGAGACCAGGTGGACACTTTAGGCAACACCATTTTAAGGAGGAATATTCTATTTTTGCTGCACGATGCTGCAGGTAAGAACATGCTGCGAGCACATTAATGTGTCCATATCCCACATGACCCTCCTCATATCAGATATCTCTCCATGTTTCCATGTGGTGTCCTACACATACATGTTTTAGTTGCAAAATAGCAAGTGCTTTCCTCAACAGGGGAATTCATCTGGAATCAAATCTCTTTCCTCTGGAATAGTGGCACCACGGAAAGCTAATTCCAAAATAGCTATTCTGGTCACATTTGCCATGAAGACAAGTCCTAAGGAGATGTAAAACTGGCACCACAGACCTCGGCGTCGTGTCCCCTGTCGTGAATTTCTCAAAGAATGTCTATTGTCTTGCTTGCCTCTCACTGAGAGATGATAAAACCAAGGAGCTGAGGGGAGCACAGAAAGGAAAAGCTCTGCTGTGCCGAGTCTTGCACGTTGCATGGGAAATCTGGGCTCTTTTCTGGCAAATGTATTTTAATTACCTCCCTTTGTTTCCAGGACTGTTCCGTGTAACAGAGCCCAGCGCTGCCCTTGCCAAGCAGCTCAACCTCTCTGGGCATTTCCACGCTGAAATTATCAGGTCTGTTGTAAAATCGTGGCATCTCAGAGATAATTCATGCTGGATTCATTGTGATTTATTCTCTGGTGGGGATTTTACTCCAACCTGGTTCTGAGCACTGAAAACCCAGTGAGGAGGTTTTGTTTCTGTTCACACTTTTATCCCAGGGTTGAGAATGCAAACACCAGGGAAAGTCCAGATTTAAAAGGTCTGCAGTGTAATAATAATTTGCCCTAGGCAAGAAAAAATTCAGGCAAAGAGTAGCAATAATTCAACACCCAAAGACATGCAAAAAAATTAATGCAAGTCATATTTGTTCATCCTGATGCTGATGTAGGTAGAGGAGGCATCTTTAATAATTTGTGACCAGTGAACACTGCGAACAAACACACAGAACAGTCTTTGAGTGAAACTATTAAACTTTTTCTAAGGTTACACAAAGCCTTTTTTTCACATTGCAAAGTGAAATCTGTGAGGAAAACACTCTGTCAGTGAAGCTCTACCAGCTCTTGCTTTCCTGATTATCCAGTAATGATGACATTGGGATTTCTACCCAAGAGAAAAAGTCATCTGTCAAATTTTCTCCTGCAAATTGTCACCTTCGGGGGAAGCAGCCAGAGGCTCAGTGCAAGGGGCACAGGCTGGAGTTTAATTGATTCCAGCAATTCTGCTGTATTCTGCTTATCCAGGACGGTCTGTATGGATGGAGCAGCTCTGCTGACTTTAGAAGAACCTTTCATGAGCAAGGATCACTTGTGGCAAGGCAGCCAGAAGAAAGGTCTGATCCTCCAGGTATCTCCAGGCAGGGACCTTTCATTTCTAAATTGTTAATAAAGGGACGTGTGCCCCACCAGCAACCACCACCCACCTATTTAACAAACCTAACTGTGAAATTGGAGCCTTCCCATTTAGCCTGGGTTTGCCTTTGATGCAGTTCCAGGGTTTAGGTTGCCTTATTTGCCTTTAATTTCTAATCCAGGCATATAGCCAAGTTTAGGACACACTGTCTCCTGTATTACAATATCTTCAGCACAGGCTCTGCCTGTTAGATGAGCATCCTACAGCTCAAGAGGAGCTCCAGCAGATCAACCAAAAGCCCCCTGAGCTCCAAAACTCGTCTCCAAGAGCAGACAAAAGTGGACAGTTAGAGATGAAAACAAGAAAAAAGGGCACTTTGAGAAGGATCCCTTCTCCTGTGACCCTCCTTGTCTGACCTCCAAGCTTGTGACCAGGAAGGCTGAGTGTTACCAGGGTGAGACATGTCCTTGAGAAGGTTTTGCTCCAACAAACACCATCAGTCATTTCATCCCGGTGTTCCTCCTTCATCCTGACCTCAGATGTCCAGCACAGGGTGCTGAGGAGTGGCTGTGGGGTTGGGAGTGGGGAATCACAGCAGGGAAAGTCACGGAGCACCTGGTGGGCAGTGCAGGGTGTTCTCTCCCGAGTACCCCACAGGATGTGGCTGTTCAGTGAGGTGTGGGTGACACTTCTGCATGATGCCTGCAAATGGGCAGAGAAGGATCCAGGGCACCAGCCACTCCTCCTGGTAATGGTGCTGAGGTTTGGCTAACCAGGAAATGGGTTTAAGGTCATGAGGTCATGTCTGAGGGATGTCTAGGATAGGATTCCTTAGAAGAAGAGAATCTCCTTATCATCTGCACTGAAAGATGGGAGGATGTTTTCACGCTTGGAAAGGGCCGGGGGCAACATTACACAGAGGTGGTGCAAGTGTTTTTCTGGGACATTCCCCCATGATCTCAGATGGAAAGCATGACGATGCTCTGTCCTGAAGCAGACAGCTGGAGAGGGAACATCCTGGGGTGGGATGAGGAATAAACACCTTCTCCACAGGAAGGCAATCAATGGTTTCTCTGTGCCTGGCTCATCACAAGACATTTGAGTGTCTTGGGCTGCAGTGTGATATCCACCTACACCACCAGTGACTCACTGGTGAAGATCCCTCACCACCAGCACCCTCAGCGCATCCTCCGTCCTTCTCCCACTGCTGTAGGTGATTCAAGCAAGCAGGGGTGGACTTGTCCTCCTGAGGAGTGCCAGGAGAACAACAACAGCTCTCACACCCCTCCCTCCCGAGCCAGCATCATGCCAGGGATGGAGAGACAACTCTATCCCTGGGAGTGCACACAAAATAAAGGCCCAACTCGAGGAAACGCCGAGATAATGCGACGCCTCCCTCCTCCTGGCTGGCAAAGGAGCCCTGGAAACCCACGCCTTCCCCTCAGTTGAAAACATCTCAGGCTTCCTGACTGAACTTGGCTGAGGTCTAACAACATGAATAAGCTTCCCCTGTCTGGAAGCCAACTGGCGAGGAGGGCTTGGATGGGACCCTCCGTTTGTTACGGGGGAAAATGGCTGGTCCAGCTCTCCTCCTTCAGTGTCGTGCTGCTGGTCAGGAAATAAAGACTGGAGAGCTGTTTGTAACACTGAACACTCAATCCCTTCCAGCCTCAAAGACACTGAGGCGGCACAGAATCCACCCTATTCACCAGGATGACCTAGTTCTGTTGTCAATAGGTTAGAGCGGAGCAAAGTTGAGGGAGAACATCCTGATTAGAGGGATCTCCCCACAATGGGACAGTGAGTACCCTTTTGTCCCTTAGTTTTCACCCCAAAATCCTAATACTGGGCTTGCCATCAATGTTAGAACTTGGTGAGTCATGGGCTCTGCTGGCACCAAGTCTCCACCACAAGAAGATCCAGCATCACCCCATCCCTGGTGCCCGACACTGGCATGGAGGGCGTTTGTTTTGACAGCTTTTTAGGGGTTTTTTAATCCCTTCTCCTTCTGCACCATCCCTGAGAAAGCCTGGAAGAGGGGGCAGCACCTTCATGGGTTCTCCTCCCCCAGGCAAAGATGGGATGCTCCACACTCCCCACCCCAGTTTCTCTGCATCCTGAGAGACCTGAAGCCCAGCTGGGTTCCAACTCCACGCTGTGCCTGATGGCCCTTTCCTCCCATCTCTGAGACAATGCTGCTCCTCAACACATTTAGGATCAGTGCACACAGACGAAAAATAGCTGAGAAAAGAGACAGCTCACACATGAAAAGCTACTTAGTCCCTAAATAAAAGAGTGATTAAATTGCTTGTCTTTACCTACCCTGATGGATTGAGACACACAGACAGACATTTCCTTATTGCTCTTTAATGACATTGCAATACCCCAATGAAATACTTTTCTCGATTTAAAATATATAAATACATTAAAAAACATGGCACATTGTACAGCCAGCCCACTGAACAACACACTAATGGTTTATTAACTGCTTATAAATGTTAAAAATAGCTTGAAAGAAAACGTTTCCCTTTCCTCTTCCCTTTTCTGGTGGCGACTGTTAATAAAGGATTTAATCACCCATTTCACATCCTGTTCTAAAAAGAAGGGGCTTTCCTGATAACAGATGCCCCTCTGGCCAACTGGCAAGGGAAAGGGGAATGTATGAGGGATATAAATGTATTTCAGAGGACAGCCAACAAAAAGGGGGAGAGGGGGAGAGAGAAAGAGAGGGAGGGAGGAAGAGGAGGAGGAGGAGGAGAAGGGGGGAAGGAGAAGAAAAAAAAAAAAAGAACCTGAAAGGATTAGAAATTAAAAAGAAGGTATTTTGTGCTGAGCTAAATATTATTTTGTTTCCATTGAAAGGGTTAAGAAAACAAAGACAGAGTTGACAATTTCTCCCGACTGGAAGCTGGGAATGGCCCACGGTGGCACAATGCTATTATTCTTGCATGGGCCCATTCTCACTGGATTTTCCACAAAATCTTTAATAATTTGATTCTTTTCAGCCTCAGCAGCCAGCTGAGCTCTTTAAGAAACAGTAACAAAAACCCAGAGAAAAACCCACTACTGAGAGGGGAGCTTTGGCGGAGAGAGGAGCTGAAGCCGATTAGTTTGGCCTGAATAGAACCAGCCGGGTCCTCGAGCTCTTGCTCAGCCTGGAGCCCTCTGGCTCATTCATTGCAGTACAATATCACCACCAGAGCCCGGGCCTAGACACTAAATTACACTATTATAAAACTAGATTGATACACAAACTTTCCCTCCCAGGCTGAGTAGGGGACTTTTTCAACAATGTTTTTTTTTTTTCCTTCTTCTTCTTCTTCTTTTTTTTTTTTTTTTTTGGGATGGGGTCGGGGGAGCTCCGGGGTCTATTCAGGCGTTTTGAAGTATCGCCATTCATATCGAGCATATCAATTCTTAATGGTGCCACACACAGGAGCTGCGAGCACGGGCACACACACAGCCCTGCGGGTTCCCCGCGGGGAGGGCGGCAGGAGATTTGCTCGGGGTTATCTCCCCGAAGACCCAGCGGGACGGGAGCCTTTCATCGGCCAGGGGGCGGCTCGCATTGTCTCCAGGAATTCCCGTCCCAGCCGTGATGGCATTGACTGGGGAAAGGAGGATGTTTGACCCTCCTCTGGGCATCCCTGAGCATCACTTCTCCCCGGTCCGGTCCAAGCATCCCCCTCTCCCTGATCCAAGAATCCTCCTCTCCCCGTTCAAAGCATCCCCTCTTTCTCCGGTCCAAGCATCCCCCTTTCCTCTGTCCAAGCATTCCCCTCTCCCTGGTCCAAACATCCCCTTCTCCCCGGCCCAAGCATCCCCCTCTCCCTGATCCAAGCATCCACCTTTCCCCGATCCAAGCATCCACCTTTCCCCGATCCAAGCATCCCCCTCTCCCCGGTCCAAGCATCCTCCTTTCCCCTGTTCAAGCATCCCTCCTCTCCCCTGTCCAAGCATCCCCTTCTCCCTGATCCAAGCATCCCCCTTTCCCTGATCCAAACATCCCCCTCTCTCCCCAGTCATCACATCCCCCAGATGCTCCCCCTGGGCGAGTAAGAGATCCACTTTCTAAACGTGCATGTTTTTTGGGGGGCTGAAGGGGAAAATAAACATCCTCGAGGTCCCTTTTAGGGACCCTCCTCTGTCATTTTGATGGGCAAGTCCGGGTTTGGCCACATGGCCCCAAAAATCAGAGTTCGTGAGGTTGATTCGGGGTTTTGGTGTGTGTTTTGGCCACACCAAACCTCAGCGGCTCAGGGTGGCAAAATCTGATTAGATCCCTTTCTTGCCCAGGGGAAAACCTTCCTACAGATGGATTATTTGCTTGGGTTTTTTGTGTTTTGTTTTTTTTAAAACCCCTTGAAAAATAGCAAATCCTTCTTTAGGAGAGACAAGGGTCCTCAGCAAGGAGTCCTCAGCATTATCACCTCCTGCTTCAGCCTGGAGGAAACCTCCTCCTACCTAACACATTGCTCATTTCTGGCTCTAAAACACGGAATTGGAAATGTCACCTTGGAAAGAAGCGAGTCGGAGGTGGGGAGGGGAAGAAAGGATCTGGAAGAGAGGGAGGTTTCTATCCCAGAGAACATGCCACATCCATGTATCCCCACCCCACATCCCCTCACCCTCACGGACAGCCCTCAGGGTGCAAAACACCATCCCAACATACACGACCCAACGTTGTCCAAGGAAAGCTCTGCCTAATCCTCTTTATATTAATTTTCCACTGTATTTTTGGATGGGAGCTGCACCTCTCCGTGCATCTCCTTCTGATTAATCTTTCCCTGGGACTTATCTACCTTAATCCCTGCCTAGTTTTTATTTTTTACTTGCCATTCCTGCAATTATTTTTATTAAAACAGATGTTATTAAAAAAATAAAAAAAGTAGGAAGGACAGGCTTTTTGCTGATTTTTCCTGGGGAAAAACGCACAGGAAAAAAAAAAAATCCTCCCTTTCCTCGCCTGTGCTGGCACTCGTGGAATTTATTTTCCCCAACTTTTTATTTTCTTTTCTCAAAACCACTTTCTTCAATGAAAACAAATCTTGCTCTCCTCTGCCTCCAAACCTCGGGCTCCCCAAACGCTGGGAATACATTAAAAGCAACACAAAAAGAGCAGCAACCCAACATGCAAATGAAATCAAAACTTACTCTCCGCAAGAGGGAAATAAACAAACAAACAAAACCCCCACAGCTTCTCTCCACACAAAAGAGGAGAAATTAAAAGAGATTTAACAGTTTGGAGGAATTTGGACTGGTTTCAATGGGTTTTCTCAATGGGAGCTGTTGCATGACATCAGCACCAATCCTTATATCGGGCATTTCTGGAAGAGAGAGGGGTTTTTTGGGGTTTTTTCCCGAATCATTCACCAAGCAGAAAATCTTTTGAGGAGTTTCCATTTCAGATATTTCGGATAAGGCATAACAAAGGTGAAGGAAAGGAATCTTGGCTATTATCAGTGCCATCTCCATCATTCCAAAGCGTGGGACGTGGCAGCACCGGGTCGCTCGTTTTGGGAAGCCTCTAATTAAGATGGTACAATTAGGAAGCGACAGAGCCCGGAGTATCGGGATCCTACGGCTTTGTGTTGTCCTGAGCGTGGCTCTGGGGAGGGTTTATCATGGGAATCCTGGGGCCTGGGAGGGATATGTAAAACTGAATTAGGGCAGGGGGAATAATTAGCATTGCAGCACATGGAGGAATGACCCTAAAACATCTGAAAGCTGGGGCTGCTTGCGGAGAGAAACAAAGGAGCCCGGCAAGAGAAGAAAGCAGCAATTAGAAAGGAGAGAATGGGCTGGGGTGTCAAACCACAGACCTGCAAATGGACACAAATTGTCCTGATTTTCTTTTTTTTTTCCCCTGCTTTCCTCACAGGGACTGTAGTTTCAGGAAAAGCCACCTAGGAATGATTACATCAGATGTAAAAATCCGAGGGGCAAGGTCCAACCTCTGCATTTTAAGCCTGGTGGAGGTTGGACATTCATAAATTAATTGTTATATTCACCGAGATCAATGAAAGAGATGTCTGGGAAGCAGCCACATCTTTTCTTCCTGTTCCATGTTTTTGGGGGCAGATTTCTTCTCCAAGTCAGACATCCCCCACAATCCAGTGACTCTGTGGTATCCAGGCTAAAATCATGCCCAGCTGAGGAGCAGCCCATCAGCACCAGCTCCAGCAGCATCACTCCATCACCAGGCTGGCTCTGAATCAGAGGAGCTCCCTCCTCCAAGCAGGTGACAGACAAGGAAGTTGGAAGCAGCAGCCTGGTTATCAAAAAATGCACCTTGACACCAAAACCAGCTGTGTTGGTTCTCTGATAGTGGATCTGACATCCCACCCGGGGCTGTTTCCAGCAGATCTTGCACTTCAGGGCAAGGGAGGATGGGACAGAAAGAAGGAGCCAGGCAGCAGGTTGCATTGCTGGTGGTGGTTTGCCTAATAATTAGGGTGAGTATCCCCAAAAGCTCCAAAAAGGGATGGAAAAAAGCCCCAAACTCATCATTTTCGGACATCCCTGCCACGATATCGTTCCCATGGGGAAGTGAAAGACAAGCCACTCATCTTTTACTGCCAAAATATCCATTGGGAGGCAAATTCCAAACTAACACTGGCCTCACCTTAGGGAAAACCGGTGGTGGGAACCAACAAGCACGAGGAAGAAACTGTGGGAATGACGTAAAGCAGAGGGTAAATCAGTGGGGGAACTACGGGCAGTTCCCGTGGCGGATGGGATGCCAAGCAGGAATGTCTCATGTTCCCAGTCCCCACCAGGCTCTGACACCCAATTTCCCTGGCAGGGCATGGTCGGGGTGAGCTGGATGAGTGCCCAGAGAGGGAATAAGGGGGCTATTGTGGAGCTGTGGATCAGGCCTGTGTGTGTCGTGCCAAATCTCCGAGCCACCTCCCTGCCCCTCGGCTCCCCTCTCTGTGCAGCAGCAGCAGCATTTGCAGCCCTGCCATCCCTGCCAGGACATCCCTGTGGCAGGGGGAAAATTCAGGCTTTGGAGATGCTGCCATGCCAAGCTGGCTGTCTGCAGTTCATCCAAATGTGTAAAAGGAGGGTTAGCTCTTAAACATCCCAATTCACCTTCCTAAAACCTGAAACACAAGCACTTGCAAGCCCTCAGAGGTCCAATGAGACCTTCAGGTGCCCGTACCACTCCTCGAAGTAATTTTATTTATATAACTTTATTTCTTTCATTTTTTCCTTTTGGTTTTTTTTTTTAGTATCCCTTTCTTCTCTCTGATAGCAGCAGGATGCTGGAGAGAGGAGTTCCCGAGATGGGGACATTACATGGTGGCTTGAGTTGGGTTTGCACCCCTGATTTTCACCCTGCCAGGAGCCCAGGTGATGCATCCTCTTCACAAACGCCTGTCATACCACACTTGCACCTCTCCTTCCAGAACAGGAGGATTCTTTCCCCAAGCTCCTTTTATGGAGCTGCAGCACCTCAGCAAGCCACGTCGTGCCCTGCATGAAATCCCCCAAAAAACTTCAGCCTCCTGGAGCTGGTGGAGATGAGCAAAGAGCAGATTGAGGCCCTGGGGTGCTGGGTGGCCAAGTCCAGCAGGCAACCAGACTTCTTGTGTGACTCCTAAACCAAGGGCTCAGACAGCTTCTCCACACCACCCCCCCACCCCCAATTCCCTTTTTCTCGGTATTTTTCTGGCATTTCCTGACGTGTTTTTTCTTGTGTTACATTTCTCAAGGAGGGCTGCCTGATGAGCAGCAAATCATTATTAATTCCTCAGGTATTCGCTCTGATACAATTAACCCCCAGCACGCCACACCCCAGGCTGCTCTTCCCAAAGAACCCCCCACTCCACATCCTTCCCCACCACCCCCAAAACCCTTCTGACTCCTTCAAGGGCATCTGACCACTCATCTCTGCTGGACATGGAAATTTTAAGTCCATCCTCATTTTTCCAGGGTTTTTAAGTGATTTGTCCCTACCTTTTTACCAACAAAAGTATCATTTTGCATTGCCCTCAACAAGAGGCATCGAAGCCACTTGGAGGGTTTTCCAGTCTAAAAAGTCGAGGAAAGCCATGAGTAAAGTCCCTTTTTCTCTTCTGGGGAGGCCAATGTGGTTAGAGAAGGAGTGACACTGCCAAGCTTTTGTGTAAACCCAGGCAAGCCTTGCTAATCTTGAGACCTGGCTTATCCAGGTCAGAAAAGACATTCCTCTAGGCTTCCTGGATAATAGGGAACCTCCCCTGTGGTGGGAAAGTTGGATTAGATGATCCTTAAGGTCTCTTCCGACTCAAACCATTCTAGGATTCCATTATTCTATTAAATGTGTCCCAGTGTCCCTCGGGAGGACGTTGGGATGGGAGTTTTCTGAGCACCACAGAGGGAATTTTCTCTCCCTGGGAGGGGATTTGGTGTTTCAGCACCAGGAAAAGTAGAATGAATGGTGCTGCCAGGAGGGGAAGAGGTGAGAAGTAGGAACAGTTCTGGAGATGGTGGTTGGAGAGACCTCTGGATGTCTCTCATTCCCCCTCCCAGCATTACAAACGGCACATGGAAGAGTTAAAAGTCCAGTTTGTAATGAAAAAAAAACCCACAGAAATAGAAAATATCTGCAGGCCTGATTCCCCTCCTGCAGTGGGGTAAAAAAGGCAGTGTGATGCAGGAGGGGAGAGAACATTCAAGCAAAGCTGCATTCCAGCTCCCAAAATCCAGCTCAGAGCTGTGCCTCACCATCCCTGTTTTTCCAGAGGAGAAACTGAGGCAGAGATACTTGCCAGCAGAGGCACTGGATGATCTTCATGGCACACCCCTCATGGCTCACATTTCCTCTTCTGAAGTCACCCTCCACCCAGTGACCTGAGGAACTGCTCATAAATATCTCTTTTTTAATTTGGTGGTTGAAGAAACCAAGGAATTTACCTGGTGCATGGACCATCAGATCCTTCTTTCCCCCTTTCAAGGGATAAGGATGCAGTAGGACATCAGGGCTACATCTCTCCATTGTCCCCACCCCTGGAAAAGATCTTTGCTAAGCTGTTGAGCAAATATCATCTTTCCCCCAACACCATCAGGCAATTCCTATAGGGAAAGGGTAACAGCAAAGGATATTCCCTCCAATGTTAACACTGAGAGGGGAGAAATCCATGTTCAAGGTCTGGAACATTGGAATTAAAGGAAAAAAACGTTGGTAATTTGGGCCAAAAACACTGAATCACCCTCAAGTTTGGGCCTGATCCCTCCTCGTTCTGGGAAAAGGGCTCACAGCCCTTTTATTCCAGTGGGAATAAGCAGCCAAAGAGCAGAATCAGCCCCGTGTCAACCAGGCTGTCAACCAGGCTCCTGATTCACCAGTTTTGCTGTTCTGGGCACCTGGTGGTGAATCAGGAGGGACAAGGCAAACTGGGACCCCTCCAGTTCAACCTCCAGGGGTTCAAAGGTAACCCAAGACAGAGGGGGGAAACCCAATTTCCACCCCCTGACATCCAACCCCTGCAGGTTGTCCTCAGTAGCTCATCATAGAATCATTAAATTTGGAAAAGACCTCTCAAGTCATCGAGTCCTGCCACAGTCACACAGCATTTCTTGAGCTGCAAACTGAAGAAAAATGAAGGTTTCCAGCCATGTTTGGCTGCAACTTTTCCAAAAGGGACCCTGCCCCAACCTTGGGCATCTTCTGCCACAGCCGAAAGTGGGGAAAGCCCCTGTTAGGACCTGGAAAACCCTAAAGGATGTGGGACTGCCACCTCCTCAGCAATGGGGATTTGCTCCAGCATCCCGGGATGGGGAAAAGACCAGCCCCGACATAAAGGAGCTTGTTGACTTTTAACACCACCTGGGAGGGGAGGAAGCAAAGAAACAACCCCAGAGAGAAGAAGGAGGAGGAGGAAAACAAGAGCTTTACAGCCTGCCTTGAAAAGCCCTAAAAAACAACACCACCACCACAAAAAAAAAAAAGAGCGACATTCCTGGCTGCCCTCACACCTATTAGCTTAGGAAATGGTGCTCGGTCTCCGCTGGGACCTGACTGAGACCAAAGGCCAGAGGACCTGTTAGCAGGTACTTGAGAGAGGGGCTGGATTGGGCTGGAGGCGTGAGAAGCCCCCGCAGCCTCCCCCGACGGGGGGGTCTCCTTAATGACCATAGAAAAGGCTCGGGGAGGGGGGTTGGAGCGGCTGCCAGGGCAATCCCCGGCACAAACCTCCCTGCCCAGGGGAAACCACGGCGTTCCTGCATTTCTAAACCCCTCGGAGGTGCTTTTCCCAAGGCGGGGGTGTGTGACACCGACGGCAGGTCGGATGAGCCGCCCTTTGATGTCGGCGAGCATCGCGACATCGCGGGGCAGCAGCTGGGGCGTCCCAGATGTGCGGCCCCACATCAAGCAAAGCCCATCCCACACTTTCAGAGACATTTCTCCTTTTTTTCCCCAGAAACTGGTGATTTTTTTATTTTTTTTTTTTAGCGTGGCAAAGTTACTTTTCTTCATCCATCTTTTTTTTTTTATTTTATTTTAATTATTTTGCCTTTCTTTAAAGTTTGTGACGGTTTAACTGGTGAGTTTGGTTTTCCTTCGTTTGGGTTTGTAGAGGGAAAAAAAAAAGAACCCTTGGATAATAAGAGGAAAATGGAACTGTTTCCTTTCAGCAAAGGGAGAAGTGGCTTTCCAACGTGACCTGATGTCGTTTTCTTAATTAAAAATGTTAGCATATTAAATATATTAATCGATATTGTATGTTATATATTTATATTATCTAGATCGTCTATATTTTATATTTACATAAATACACATCAATATAATAAATATTTCCTTTCCTTTCCTTCCCTTTCCTTCCCTTTCCCTTCTCTTTCCCTTCCCTTTCCCTTCCCTTTTAGCTTTTTCCAATATCCAAACAATTTCCAACCCTTCTCCCTCCCATTTCCTGTGAAAAGGGGCAAAATAATTGAAGCCCAAGCTCTTCTCCAGCCCCTGGTTCCAGGCTGTGCATCCCCCCAGCTCCACTGAGCACTCCCCTCCCTGAAATCAGACACAAGAGCACAGCACAGAGAGGCAAAAGGCACCAAAGTGGTTCTGAGATGACTATTCAGGTGCAGGGTCTCAACCCAACTCTCCTCAGACCCACTCCAGATCCCCAAACACCTCTTTTCCTATAAGCTCTATGTGTTTGTCCCTCCTTTCCCTTTCCCTGGTCCCTTCAGTTGTAGAACTGGAAAGAAATTAATCTGCACAATCACATCCTTTAACTCTCAAATCCCTTGGTTCTTTTTCTATAGATTCTCTGCAAGCAACAGTCTCTTCTCAGGAAATTTTGACAGGAAAAACAACAACAAAAAAAGAGAGACAACAAAAGTAACCAAAAATGAAAAAGGACAGCTCATCTCTCCAGTCACAACACGCAGGAAACATCCACTGGGGCTCTGATTTCAAAAGCAAGAGGTGCTGCTCTCTCAGCCATTCCTACGCCGTGCCACGACAGCCTTAGCAATTATTTAAGCAGCATCAGGATATCCCCTGGGATAAATCACACCCTCCTGCTTTCCTGGCCGCCTCAATCATTCTGCCTTCCCCCAAAAAAACCACGGAAGGCTCTGGAGCTGCAGCGAGTTCCCTGCAGGGGGAACACTGTCTTCATGCAGTGACCCAAGTGAGGAGATTCCTTGCTGGCTCCAAACCCTTGCACAGCCCTTCCACCCTCCCTTTTTTGACCCTTAACAGCCTCACCTGGTCATCATTCAGCCTTTCTGAGCCAAGGAAGCAATGCCAGATACAGCTTTTAAAAGCAACTGATGGCAAATGACTCAGCCAAGGTCATCCCAAAAATCCTGTGCTGCAGGAACCTCTTCCCTTCTCTCACCCTCTTGTAGTGGCCCAACCTCAGAGCCATCCTTTACCTGCCTTTCTCAGCAATTAATTGGCTGTTGTTTGGCATTTTAATTGTTTTAAATTGCCGTGGAAGGACCTAGAAAAGGACCTCTCCACGTGGCAATGGCTACTGAGGTGTTGTGGGTCTTCGAAGAAAAGTGAAACGTGGAAAAGCATCTTTCATGAAGCTTTTCAAAAAGGCCAGTTTATTACAGAAATCAGGGAACTCTCCCAAATTCCCAAGAGAAGCCAGACTTTTCCCACTTAATCCTTCTGCACAGTCTCATAGAGGCACCCCAAGAGAAGAACAGAGCCCTGGTCCACTCAGATACAGAAACAGCCTTTGTAGACATGTCTTTGATGTTCCTTTTCGTCCCAAGAACAGCTGGAAGTTCAAAGCATTTATCAAAAAGCCAAGGGAATTCCATCACCGTGTAGATTTATACTTTAAAAAACCAACCAACCAACCAAATATTTTTATAGGAGTTGCTGGAAAGGCTTAATCTAACCTTTCTTTCCTGCTTGAAACCCCAAGGATGAATTGTATCCCGCTGGTAGAAGGGCAAAAGGCAGAACTAAGTTTGGAAGAGTCTTCCCTTGGAAAGCTCTGGAGTGCAGGAACAGGGATTGGGTGGCTGTTTTGCAAGAGATTCCCTGTCCTTTGGAAAACTGTTACAGGAAAACCTCTCTTAGACGTGTCCATAACCATGATGGCAAAGCCATTCCAGCTCTTCGCAGCCTGGTGGGGTTTAAGCTCTTGAGCTGAAGTTTCCACACCTGAATTCCAAATTCTGAGTTCCCACTGCCCAGAAAACCACATTCCAGCCAACCTGCTGGAAGGAATAATCCCCACAATCATGGCAGAACAAAACTTGGCTGAGATGGAGACCTGCATCTCACATTGGAGAGGTGCAGAAGTCAGTGCTGAGACTGAAACCCCCAGCTCTGTATTTATTCCTGTTCCAACAGTCCTGATGCCCCATCCAAGACCAGATTGTTCCAGGCACACACCAACTCCTGCTTTGCATGGGTTTATTTTGCTGTTGATGGGTGCAGAGGAGGGCTCAGCATGGGTTGATGGGTTAGAGAAAGGAAAATGCAGTTCAGAAGGGCTGTGACAAACATTTAATCTGCTTTCCAGCACAGCACGAGCCAAAAGATTCCTCTTCCATCAGGCTGTGACCTCAGGTTTTACTTCAGCATCTTCTGCCTCCCTGATTTAGTGGCATCCCAAACATCATCCATTTAAATTTTGGGCATTTATCAGAGCCAACAAGGCTTTCCTGGGCTGCTGAGGGCAAATATCTGGGTTGAGCCTCATTTCTAGTGTATTTGTCCATATTTTCATCTGCCACTGCTTGTTTTTTGGGCACTGCTCCAGCAGATTGGAGAGCCTTTGAGCAGGCAACGCTCACTCCCCAGGGAGACCCCTGTGAAGGAACTTTGTACACATCCTTTGGAAAATCCATGGGTGTTCTGCAGAGGGAAGAATGAAGAAAGGAGGTGGTTTGGGGGATGGAACCATCACTCCCAAGGACAATGGCCACTTTGCAAGACAGGAGGACCAATCTCTTCCCTTCTGAGCCCAACCAAATGAAGCTGTCCAAGCTGCTGCCTCCAGCTGTCATTTCCTGGACACAGTTTCCCATTTCTGACCCCCCAAAAAAGCCACCTAGTAATAGGACTCACTGTTTCCCTCCTGTTTTGCAGCTCCTCATCAAACAGATGTGCAACTGGTCAGAGCAAAAGTCAGTCAGTGGATCTTCCACAAGGACAGGGGAAAAAAAAGTCCCCAGCCCATAAATAAATAAAGAAGGAAGTATAAAAGGCAAGGCCTTCTCAAAGCAATGGCTTGCAGCTAAGTGTTTTCAGTCACCTCTAGTGACCAGACAGGTTATTCAGAGTAATTCCAGCCCTGGAGATGACATTTGACATGACATGAACATGAGATGCATCATTTAGGTCACTGTGCTGAAGCACAAGACACCCCCCTGTCTTCCTCCTCCTCCCCTTCTCCATGCCCCTCAGGGAATCTAAAAGTTCAGGGTCTTTAAAGCTGAATTCCCCACACAAGAGTTCAGCACCTTTCAACCTTTCCAGACCTATTACAGGAAGAAAGCAGGGTGGAAGGAGCGTGGAGGGCAGGAGGGAGGGTCAGGGGGTTGTTTCAAGGCAGGTTATTTACAGGCAGGTTTGGAAGCTGAAGAGAAAAGAGGCTTTTTGCTTTGCTTGGGAAGGGAGATAAAAGTCACTAGATGGGTTCATCTCCAGGGCCAGTGGCAGAGCACAAGTTCCTTCTAAAAGCCTTATAAATTTACCCTTAATTCTGCAATAATCCCTGCATAATAAAGAGATAAAGGTGGCAAAGTGGGATGTACCATCACAGGGTACCAGAGTAGAGATTTAAAATTAAAACCAAAATGATCAGGGATAAAAAGCAGCACAATCTACCCAACCATGATCAGATGAGTCACTCTTTTAGTCGTTTTGGGGGTTAGTTTGGGCTGGTCTGGCACTGAACAGCAGGTTGGGATGGGCAGGTGGTAGCCAAGTCCCAAACAAAGCCATGTGCATGATCAGGTCAGCAACCCTGCCCAGACCCTGCCATAGGAGGACCATCCATCCATGAGGTTCAGTTCCCCAGTGAAAATCCTCTGCTATTTGTATTTTTCACTATTTTCTTTCCCTGCACACTTTTATATTGTTCTCTAAACCCCCTCAGCTCAGAGAAATGTATAAAATTATCAGTATATGAAGGATATGGTCCTGAGTGGGGTCAAATCACAGAACCACCTTTCCCACCCAGGGAAATGGTGGAATCACCATCCTTGGAAATGTTCAAAAAATGTGTGGATGTGGCATGTGGGGACGTGGTTTGGTGGTGGCTCTGGCAGGGCTGGATTAACAATTGGGCTTGATGATCTTAGAGACCTTTAATCATAACGATTCTAGGATTCTCTGAGATAAGCACAGTGTTCAGAAGCTGCAGATGGGACCTTATGATGGACAAACATTCCTTTGTACCACCAGGAAAAGTTTTCCAGGCCCATCTGTGGTTACATTTGCAACAAGCACAGTCAAATTATGGGGGTTGGAGCTGGAAGGGAGGTGAAGGTGTTGCTCAGTCCATTGACCGTGTGGTGTTTGTGTCACCTCCATGGCATGGAATGTCTGCCTAGGACTGGTTGGGAGCCAGGAGAGGTGACAGTGATGGACTGGCCAGGAGCAGGGACCAGGATGGACCTCTTGGGTGGTGCATCCACCTGTACTGGGGGGGAAAACAAGTCAGGGTCTTCAAAAACCAGTTCAAGTGTGGCTCCATCCTACAGTATTGGAGGTGGAGCCAGGAGGGGCTCCATGGTGGGCTTGTTGCTCCCCACCATGCAGAAACAATGGTCCTTGGGATGTCCCTTCTGGCTGTGAGTTGCTCCTAAAGTTCCCTCTTCCATGCCTGAAACCAGAAGAAAAGAACAGGCACACACTGTATTTCTGAAAAGTTGGATGCTCTTGATCCAACCACTCCAGAGTGATGTTTCTAAGAGGTCCCTTCACCTTGTCAGAGACCAACAAGGTCTAGGCAGGTGGTGGTGGTAGAGGTGGTCCATACACATGTGCATTGCACCTCAGAGAGGTTCCCACTCAAGGGGCAGGTGTCTCCATCAGTGTCCTTCTTCACAGGGTTTGTCCAGCTCCATGGGGCTTAAAGCAGAAAACATTGTCCTGTTATCCCTGTGGATATCCCTCATCCTGCTGGGTTCACCCCTCCCCAGGAGCCATCTGTAGGACACAGCTCTCCAGTAACTGATTCCCAAGATCTCCAAGCTGCAGCTTCCTTAAAATCCAGAACATGCCCTAGTCCATGGTATTATGTGTCCTCTAGTTCGGCTACACAAGCTCTTTTCACACCTGCCCTGCACATGTGTCCAGTCAAATACCTTGACCAATATTCAGAGCTCCTTCTCTAAAGCTTCAGGTCTTGTTTGGGCTATTTGGATCCCAAGCCCCTTGTTCCCATTGGGTTGCTATTTTTATCACTCCTAATTGCTGAATTACTTCACATTTCAGCCCATCAAACTCCATTTTATGCTGCATCCTCCAGCCCTGAGAGCTCTCAGGACCAGCCTAGATGGTTTCAATTAACCTTGAGCCTGGAGAGAGACTCAGATCTTGGATACTCTAATCATGGACCACGACTGGAGATCCCCTCATGACCTTACAGCTCCATAGCAGCATCAGGGGACAGTGTACATCTTGGAATGTAACCAACACCAGCAATGGGCAGCACGTTTTGGAGGGGATCATCTCCGAGTTTGTCAAAAATTGACAATTAATTAAAATAATCTGTGGTTGTCCAGCTGTGGTTTAGGATTTAATAGTGATCAGTGGTCACATTGGCCTCATTCATAGGCAATTAAGAAGAATTAATCAAAGTGTATCATCCCATCTAAAGGACAGGGAAGCATCCTTAGAGATTTCTCCTAACAACTGGATGTAAAAGGAGAGGAAGGAATCTCATTTAGCACGAAGTGTTCTGACATCTAAAGACAGGTAAAATTATTCAGTAGCAAAAGTTTTGGGACAGGAAGTCTCTCTCACAAGACATTTGTTACTTTGGGGCTTAACCCCAAATTTTTCTTGTCTGTCCTAGATGGATCCTCACCCTCTGCCTTTTTCTGTCCCCACTCTTTCCAACACCCACAGGAGCAAAGTACAGACTGATTCCCCTCCTGACTTCCAGAAAGCCTTGGAAAAAAAGGAGTTCTAAAGGTTAGGTGGGAAAAAACCCCACAAATATATATATATGAAGCGCCTGACCTTTCAGTGATGTTCTTCTCATTCTCTGTGTCAGGAACAGACTCAGCATCCTTTGGATGTCATTCTTGTGTACCAAACATTTGTGTTTTCCCATTATCACTTCACCTGCACATTCTACATAAAGGAGAGGACCTGATGCTGGTCGTGTCACCTTCACATCTTACATTTCATATCTATTCTCTCTGCTCCCTTTGAGACCACGGACAGTTTTCCTCCACGACCTCCCCCACCAGTGTTTATTCCAGTCTCCTTTTCCAAAGCCCACCCAGACCCTTGGGAAGCCTTTTGCTGACCACTGGGCTTTGCAGCCCACCAGGGACACCTGTGTGGAGTTAAAAAAGCTGCAGTATGAAAAAAAATAAAAAAAGGAAATTAAAAAAGAAATAATGAGGCATTTCTCTCCCAGCCCCCCCAGCCCACCTTGTCCCAACCCATCTGCTGGATATAAAAGAGCATTCGTAATCTAATTAATCTCCCCATTGCCTGTCACGGCTGGAAGGCAATTTTGAAAGACTATCGCCTTGTGTTTTACCTCCTCTCAAAAGTTAATCTCCTCAAAGCAAAGGGACTTCCCACTCCCCCCCCCCCGAGCCCCACAGCCCTTAATCTTCCTTCTTAACCACTTGCTGGTGAATGTGGCCCGGTGGCTGGGTGGAAGAATGTGTCAGAGGGAGGTGTCCCCTCCTCCTCTGCCCTACAAAACACAGACCCGTGAGAGGAGATGATGCTCAACCAACACTTCTCCCACCACAGAAGGACCTCAGCTCCCCAGCCTCACTCTGTGGTCAACCAATTACCCCATCTCTTCCATCATCCACATCTTTTTCCATCTCCTTTTTTTTTAAATTTTTTTTTGGGGGGTGAAGATAAAAGATGCCACGTGCTCGGAGAGAAGAAAGAGCCTCCAGTCCATCTCCACCTTGTCAATTATAAACAAGGGGCTGGGGAGGGTTGCACACTGTTATTGACCTAAACACTTTGGAAAAGGTCATCTTCAAGGTCTGAGCCTTCCCTTTGCCACTCCAAGCTCACCTGGGCCCATTAAGGAGGAATTCCTGGTCCGTCCCGTGTTTCATTTTGGGCCCACTGGCACTTCTGAGGGCTAATAGACAAGGTGGAGAGGGAGGAGGTGGGATGGGGGCACCGAGGGGAAAATGAAGACAGGTGAGGGGAAAGAGAAGTCATTGAGAGACTTCAAAGTAGAACAAAGACCCACCCAGATGTGAATAATTGCTAGGTCAGCACGTTAATCACAGGCAAGGGTACACTGCAAGACATCCCTGGTCACTTCGCAGGGGCAAGAAGGGGAGGAGGGACCGGACAAAGAGGGAGACATATAGAAACAAGGCTTTGATACAGCAGAGAACAAGGCTGAGAAATACATTTCCAGGTGATTATGTGAATAATGAGCCAAGCCCTGTTTTATTAAGGGCACAGGGAGCCTGTAATTGCAACTGGGAGGGCAGCGATGGAGGCACCGGGCTCTCCACAGCCCAAGCAAAGCTCCATCTCTCCACCTCACAGAGCATTTCCTGCCGTGGCCACCACAATATCTGGGCTTTCAGATCTTGGCGTGGTGGGAGGGAACCATCAGGGTTTTGTTCTTGTGCCTTTGATTGAATTATGACTCCAACAGCCTCTAACCAAAGGTTGAGAAGGTGCTGGCTTGTCATCTTTGCCTTCTTTTAGCCCCAGTCTCGTGTTCCTGTGCCCCAACACCAGCTGTGTTTATCTCTGTCTTCTAAATCAGGCCACAAGGTCTCACTAACTACAGAAAAAACACCTTCCCACGTGGCTTTTTGCTGTGTAAATAAACAGGCAGCATCTAAATAGCTTAGGGTGATGCCCTCTTGCTGACGACTGCATGTTCAGTTAATATAAAAGAAGTCTTTTATTGCAATTGCAGTATCATTCCAGGGCAGCAGCTGGTCCCTCTGCCGTCCTGTGCTTGTTTTTAAACCGATGTTTCTTGGGAAAAAATCCTATTTTTATCAAATATTCTTACCATGATATCCGGCCCCTTTCCCGAATTAGGTGATGTGTTCCATGCAGGGTGTGTGCTTTCCTCCACAGATGGGTTTGGTGGGGTATTTTGGTTTCTAGGGCTGTGTCCCTTCTGGTTTTAGTGAAGGTGCTGCATGGGGTCAGTGCTAGGGAGGACACAGGAGGGAAGAAGTGGCTCTGCCTGGGGAGCAGGTGACACTCCTGTCTGCAGCAGGATCTCCATCCAGGCTCCTGCAGCCTTCTCCTGATGGCAGAGCATCCCCTCAGGCTGTGAAATGCCATTTGTTCATCCTCCCCATCAATCCCCTTCCAGCCACCACCTCCAGCTCCTGTGCCAGGATCTACCATTCCTAATTTTGGGAAGTTTGGACACAGTCATTCCATTATCAGATCCTTCTTGGACGTTCTCTGCTCCAGCTGGGACCTCAAAACTAGCAGAAAAACTTACAGAGAGACCACAGTGCAGACCTCAGACCTCTGATCCACAAAACCAGTCAAGTCAGGTGTTTGGGTTGGTAAAGGAAGGGCAAAGACTCCTCTTGAAGTGATCCTTTAATGTAACTTGTGAGATAATCTGAGATACTGGTAGGGAATGAAAACACTGGGGAGCCACAAAATCTGGAGTCAAGGATAACTAGAAAAGAGAGGAGTTCCTTCTCTAAAAATTCTTTCTTGAGTAAGAAAGGTGTAAACAACCAGAGCCAATGGTTTATTTTTGGACACCCAATTTTCAGTAAGATGTAGGCAAGCTGGGAAAAGGTAGAGAGAGGAAAATTCTAAGGTACTTGGGAAAAATTGATGAGGAAGCTTGGAAGATATTTGCTGCTCTGGAAAAGAGGAGGCTGGAAATGAAAAACAAAGACCCTCACTCAGCAAAGCTTTTAAGAGCAAATGTCTGTCCAAAACACTTCAACTTTTGATGGAAGGCAGCCATGGATAAACAATTTTTTTTCACCCATTAAGTCTCTGATGGTTCTCAGTCATGTCATTTCCGTGTCCAAGAGCTTTGTAGGATCTCCACAGGACCATGAATAACATGATGCCTGCACAGATAAACAGCCCAAAATCATGTCATACCTAAAAATAAGTGTTGGAAGGGTAGAAGGCCTCAAACTACACGAGGAGAAAACCTCAGGTCTCAGTGGAAGGAAGGTCTGAAACAACATTGCAGCTCCTACATGAGTCCAAACCATAAGGGCAGTCAAAAAGCTGTGATTTCAGGCTGAGCAGAATAATGAGGAAAGGACACCGTGGGCATTGGGTCTCCACAGGGTTCAGCACCATGATCTTCTCACACGAGGCTTCCTCTCTTCTTTCCAAAGAGGCTCTTGCTCAGCTGCCAGAACCAGGGTAGGATTCATGTCTTCCCCAGCCATTCCACCTCTTGGTTAATTGGGAAGAGCTCTTCATCCCAGAGAATGCAATAACCTCTCTCTGTGGCTGAGCCTGCAGAGATGGTGCCGTGCCAGTCGTGGCTCAGAGGTGCTATTTGCCTTTGGCACTGCCACTGCCTCATAAACACCTCTTTGGCCTCTGCCTCATAGACATCTCATAAACAACTATTTGGCTTGGTGTGGGTCTCCAAATTAGTGTTTATAGCCATGCAGAGAGCAAGTTGTTTGCATAAGCAATCCTGAAGCAAAACTTGTCTCCTCAGCCAAAAACAATAAATGAAAATTACTGCACTGGGTCTGCTGATTTGCTGCACGAGCACAAGGGACCTTGGGGCCACCAGCTCTCCCATGGCACATCCCAAGGGAGAATCCTCTGCTCCCATCAACCAGACTCTGATTTCCTGAGTTAAGGAAGATATTTCATCTTCTAGGATGGCAACCTGTGGATTCCAGGTGCCTGGGAATAATGGAATCCTACAGAGCTCAACAAGTCTGATGTTCAAGCTCGCACAAGCCAGCAGGGATGGGATTCCACTCAGCTCCCTTCAGATGGGAGCTGCTCACACAGGAATCCTCCCAAGGTCAACAGGGAGGAATCAGCACCATCAGACAATAAATTATCTCATTTTTCTTATCTGGGCAGATAAACCCTCACCAGAGAACTGTGGAACTAGAAATCCAGGAACGTGGAAGTGCTGATTGCAACAATCAGGGGGCAGAGTGACAAAATTGGGGATCCACTGGTCTGTAGCAGAGCTTTTCAAGCAAAAGGCTTGTACTAAGACTTGTGTTCACGTCTTCCTTGAGCAGGTCTCAGCTCCCTGAGTCCTGTGAAGATGACAACTTCACTAATTACAGCCAAGCTGCTGCCTTTTGTTGGTTGAAGTGTCGTTCTGGGAGCTCTGAGACCCCAAGGAAAGTGCAATTTTGCCCCAAATAGGCTGTTCCTTTCTAATTTCCTTCATTTCCCCTTGTACAGAGTGGACAATGTTGCCATTTGCAAGTGTGAAAAGAGTTCCCTGGCAATTCATGGGATGTCTCCATGTCCCTGGTCCTGCTGTACTGGAGGGTAATGCTGTGTCCTTCCTCCCCCCCTTCATCATCTTCATCACAAACCCTTTAAGGCAAGAACTGCCTTTCTTCAGCTCGAAAATTAGCAATACAGAAAGAAAGATATGGTTTTGAGGATAACTCATGTTTGGATGAATTTTTGGAACGGCTCCTGGCACTGATCAGTCCTGCACAGTGGCTGGCTCAGCTCAGGAGGGTGGTTTGGATTCAGCTACACCATTTTCAGGGGAAAGAGAGTTTTGGTGCCAGCCAGGTTGTGCCAGCTGGCCACAGGGCTGAAGATCAGCCCTTGGCACAAAGGCAGAGTTTATGCTCCTGCATGAAATCAAACACAGGGGAGACTTCATTTCATTAAGAAGTATAAAACAAACGTTTAAAATGGCAACACAAATATTTACCCTCTCTGCTTCCAGTCCCCTGTGGCTCATGGGCCTCTCAGCCAGTGGGGGTACCTTTGTCCACCATCTGCTTGCTCAGTTGTGTTCCAATACCAACACAGCCTTTCTCAGGAATATTTCTCATTTTGGGGGGTTCAGGAGATTGGCAGAGGTGAGCACCACATGGGGAAGCCAAGCATGGAACTATAAAAGCCCCCACTGTCCCCCATGTATCTCTTTCAGGGCTCACCAACTCAGGTTGGTGAACCTTGAGTGAAATGAAGGCTTTGGCTGACAAAAAGATGTCACTAATGGACAGACACCAAATTGAGTGCTGGGACTATGAGAAAAAACAAACAAACAAACAACAAAGTCTTTCTGCCTTCAATGAGAGAGTTGCTTGTTCAGCTCCAATGGCTTGCTCTCAGCGTAGAGGTCCCAACATAGGAGTGTTCTGTGGCTCCTCTTCTTCTCAGGAAGAATTGTTATGGGTCAGATGGCACTGAAAACCATCCCACTCTTGCACCTTACAAACCAGTGCAGGCTGGACACAGAAGACTCAGTTTCACGTGAATAAAAGGTTGGGAATTGTTGCCAGAAGGAGAAATTATGGATAAAGGGAGGAGAATTCATCAGTAAAGGCCAGTCAAGGCAAAGAGGTAACTCAGCCCAACCTGTGTGTTTATTTATTCTTGTCCTAAAGGGAAGGCAAGGGGAATCTCAGGAAAGCCGTGGAATGAGATAATATTGTGTGTGTTTCTGAGTTTGAATGGGATTTAGGACACGGTAGAAATGCTGCTTTTTCTGACTGAGTGTTGATTCTCTTCTAGATTTTCCTGCAGCAAGTCACTATTTCATTAAAGCAACAAGTCCAGTGAACATCTTTGCACATTTTTCTTTGCAATCCAAATGAGATATCCAGCAGTGTGGGCTGAAGTGTCATAGAATCACAGAATATCCTGAGTTAGAAGAGTAATAACCCACAGATAGCATAGGGTTATTTTATTTTTATTCTTCCTGGAGCTCTAAATGTTTCTAGAGGCACAGACAACCCTGCTCGGAGGAATTTGGAGAAATCTACTCCATCTCTGTGCCCTAAGCAAAATTAACTCTATCTTAAATATAACATCCCTTCCAGGATGTCCCTAATTGGCTTGCTCTTATCACAGTCATTCAGCTGCTGAAGTACAGCTTGAATAGAGGGTTTTTTTGCTGTCAGAGAGGAGATATGATTCATCACCATGAATTATAGATTTGTGCAATTAATTACCCTCTCAGAAACTTCTAATTTCTGTGCCTTCACTTTGTCTACTCATCACATCCTTCCTTGGAATACGTAGAGCTGCATCCCAAGCTCTAAGAACCTTCAGCTCATAAATGGGAAGAAGGGAATTGCAGAAGGAAATGAGCTTTTGCTTTCCAAATGGGAGGAAATGAAGATTCTGTGACTGTAGTTGCCCATCTGTCCTGGAGATGGTTTAGTTTTAAAGCCTGACAGTTCACAACCCATAAAACCCATCCTATACAGATGCCAGCAATTCTTGTCTTCAATTTTTACATGGGGGTTGAAGTTTAGTTTAATTGCCCCTTTCTCTGCTCAAGGGTTAGGCAGAATTCCATAAAAAAAACCTGCTTGGAGACATCATTTCCATGGGACGTATTTCTTGAGGTGTGGGAGAGAAAGATCTGATCCTTGGTGGGTCACAAGGTGGGAGGAGCATCAATTCCTGCAGGAAGCTGCCAAACCCACTCAGATCAGGCTGGCACAAGGTAAGGTCCAGGTACAAAAGGAACAGAAATTTATTGACCCTTTTCTATCAAAGAGCATTTTTCTTTGGGGGATAAAAGAAAAATTAGCAAGGACAGATTTGGGGTGTTAGAAAGGTAGAGAGAAAATTTACTCTTGACTTACAGATTGTTTAAAACAGAGAAAATAGAGCTGATAATAAGCTCTCTGTTCTGCCCCAGGTTTTCCTCCATCAGTTTTCAGTGGCCCTTCTCAGTGACATTTACCACTTACCACGTTCTACCTGAAACCAAATCTGACCATCTCAAAGCCTCTCAAGCACATTTTCCTTCCTATTGCTTCAGTCCCTCCTTCTTGAGTTTGAATATTTATCACAGTAAGCAATTTTCCCTGTTTACTGTGAAATTTAAGTGTTGGTCCCACAATGCCAGGGTGAGTTTTGATCAGGTCATATTCAAAAAATTCTCATTTTTGGTCATAAATTCATAGAACAACTGAGGTTAGAAGAGACAGAGTTGGCCATTTGACATATCCTGCTGATCTAAGAGGTAGAGACACTCACTCAGTTGAGAAACACATCTGAAATCTTCCCCTGGAGCCAGCATGGATGGGAGAGAAGATCAAGATAAGGACATTTATCTCCTCAGACCGAGACTGAAGCTGTCAGTGCTCACACAGCACAGATATTTAGCTGGTGTTGTGCTTTGCAGGAGGAATTTGCATTTCCACAGCCTCTTTCCCTCGAGGTGCTCAGAGCACCAGGTTAACCCTGAGCAGAGGTTTCCAGCAGCATCTGGGGTGAAAGGAGGGATCTTCACTGTGCAGAAGAAAAGATAGTGCCAAGGTGGCACTCAATGTCTTCAAACACAACTCGTACCTCATGAGAGCAATTCCAGTCTTGATTAACAAGACCACCAATCTCCTCATACCTTCTCACATCCCCTTCTACCTACACCTCATTTTCCTTGAGGGGATAATACCCTGTATCCTGTTTGTAGGATTGAGAGCTGGGTTTGGGATTCACCTGCTTTACCAAAATGTTCAGTCTTACCTGGTCATCCAGGGCTCAGCTCACCTGAGACGCCTTTGGATCCTTCCTGGCATCCAGCAGGTTCAGCAGTGTGGGGTCTCTAATACATATTCCATGGCTGCCAACATTTCTGGCTGTTGTCAAGACTCCAAGACATCTCAAAGGGCTGTAAATGCTCATTTTGGACAAATTAACCCAGCCCCAGACCCTATGGTCAATGGGAAAATATTCCTACACCTACAGAGGATGAAATTAATCTTTGAATCATTGAATCACAGAATAGTTTGGGTTGGAAGGGACCTTTAAAGGTCATCTTGTCCAACCCCCTTGTCATGAGCAGGGACATCTTCGACAGATCAGGTGACTCAGAGCCCCATCCAACCTGACCTTGAATGTTTTCAAGGATGGAGAGTCCCTCACCTCTCTGGGCAACCTGTTCCACTGTTTCACAACCCTCACAATAAAAACCTTCTTCCTTACACCCAAAATCCCCTTCTGGAGGCACTGCCTTGTCTCCATTGACTGTGGACGTGGCTGGAATGACCAGCTTAGCCAAAACCCCCTAATTTTCAAGGGTGCTAAACTCACTCCCACCTTCCAAACATACCCACCCCCAGGAGTGGCATCTGCCTAGGTTAGGAGTGGAACCACAAGCACCTCGTTGCTGCTGCTGCTCTGCAAACCTGCTTTGGGGGATCTGCGTGTCCCTTCACGTTCCCCTTTCCCCGGGGGCACCAACACCTCCTTTGTTGTCTCCTGTGCCTATTTGGCCCTGGAGCTCTGCAGGGCAGGGGCTCTCCTTGGGTGCAGAGCTGCTCACCTCACGGGACTGGCATCCCAGGGGAGCCTCTGACTGCAGAGAGTAAATAATAATAACATGCATTAGCAGCTAAGTAGGGGAATTAGGGGCTGGCTTATGTGTGAGCGCCGTGCGGGGTGTAATGATATCCTCATGCTTAATGCAACTGGATCCTTCCATTATTAAAGCAGCAGGAGAAGTGATGTTTGATCTACAGGGCTAATTCTAGTTTTTGGAGACATCAAACAGCTGCTTTTTTTTTTTTAAACTTGCCCTTTTTTTTTTTTCCCTTGGCAAATGCGCATGCTATAAGCAAATCTGAAATTACCAGGTTCACAAGTTGAGTTTCATGCAGAGAAATGTTTACTTTGATGCCAGAGAACCTGGCTCGTTTCCATTTACAGTAAATGAGGAAGAAAATTGATTTGCAGCAGCAGGAGGGGTGTCAAACCTTTATTGCTGCTCAGGACATGTATGCACTGCTAACCAGGAAGATAATTAACCTAAATTAACCTTCTGCCTTGAGATGAGTCATAGGTTGGGGAGGGGGGAAGGTGGGAAGCGGGGGTGGAGAGGGTGTAGGGAGGAGTGTAGTGCTGTAGAGCTGTATGGACACGTCCCGTGCATTTCCAAGCAAAAATAATGGGCTCGTGTAGCAACTGATTAAGATTGAAATGGAAATTCTCGATGGGCATTTTTACCTCGTGAAGAAAGGAAAGAAAAAACAAAACCAAAAACACCCTTTTGTTTAAGTCAGGGCTGGATTGAGAATTGCATAAGTTGTGCCTGTAAAATGGGGCAGAAAGGTGCATTTCCAGGTGCTGGTGAGCCAGGAAAAAAGCAAGTTTGTGTCTTTGACCAGCCATTAACACTTCGACCAGGAGGGAAAGCTGTGACTGCTGCTTGAGTTGTCCATTTCCTCCAGCAATGGTGTCTCTGGGACAAGTTTTGGGCATCCCTAAGAGCTCTTGTTGAAGGTCACAGCAGAGCTGCCAGTGGTGGGACTCTCCTCCAGACTGGGTGGGTGAGGTGGTTCCCAGGTGGATGTCGAGGCTGCTGTTATCCACCTGCCCAGTTAATGCCATTTGGATTTCATTATTAATTCAAAATAAATAGCCAAACAACCACTCTGAGGAGTCATCGGGCAGTTATGGGTGGTGGAGGGAGAAAATGGCTCTGTTTCAGTTTGGAGTGAAGTAGTGGTCAGGGAAAACTCACCAAAAAGAGCCAAAAATCCAGGTCCTTCTTTTAGTGATGTTTGGATGTTCTAGATTCACAAGGTCCAGAAGCCAAGTGCTTCATTTCCAAAGAAATTAATCACCAAAAGTGACCTCTTATCACAGAATCATTAAGGTTGGAAAAGACCTCCAAGATGCCCAAAAACTGCTCCATGATCACTCCAAGCTCCTCCAGGATGAGCAGGTGGGTCTGAAACCTCCCATCTCATGTCCCCAAGTGCCACATCCACACGTCTTAGATCCCTTCAGGATGGGGCTCCCACCACTTTCCTGGGAAACCATGAGGTGCTACTCAGACAAAGCCAAACTGTATTTCTGTTATTTAGGGGATTTATTTGTTGGGATCCTCAGGGCTTCAGATGCCCCAAATGCCTTTGACACAGGAAATCTGTAGGAAATCAGAATCCTGGGTCGGAGGCAGAAAAACCTTCATTGTGGCCCAATTTTCACTCAGCCAGAGAAGGTTGTCCTGGCTCCATAAGGATGAGTGTCCTGCTGATGTCCCATGGGGACAGCTCTGGATCTGTGCCCACACCCCAACACACATCCCCAAAGACACCCCACATCCACCAGGGTCCATCTCGACTCCCCCTCTCCCAGCTGGAAGTGCAACCTTCATTTCAATAAAGTTCACCACAAGTTAAACTTCATTCCCAAAGGGCATTTCACATCCCAAGAAAATTCCTCTCCTCTAGTGGCAAAGTCCAGGGTACTGGGGAGAAAACACCCATTTCTGGGAAATAAAAACCAGGCCAAAGACATGCAAGCTGAGAGAGGGGCAGGCAAAGCTGGTCTAAGAGCCTTTCTGCTCAGCCTGGACCTCACAGGACATCTCAGCTCCCACCTGAAGGACAAGGGACCTGTGTGGATCCTCTGTGTGACCCATCCCATCCTTCCAGCAGTGGAGACCATCCATCCATCCATCCATCCATCCATCCATCCATCCAGCCATCCACCCATCCAACCAACCATCCACCCAACCAACCATCCAACCAACCAACCATCCAACCATC
>JAWWEW010000078.1:1755225-1769046 GCA_035583185.1 Anabacerthia variegaticeps
CTCCTTCCTCCTCCTTCCTCCTCCTTCCTCCTCCTTCCTCCTCCTTCCTCCTCCTTCCTCCTCTTTCCTCCTCCTTCCTCCTCCTTCCTCCTCCTCCTTCTTCCTCACATTCTGCTCCCCAGCAGCCCTGTGATAAGCATGGCCATGGCCTAAGGACAAGCAAATCCTCTGCAATCTGGCAGCTCCCAAGGCCATGAAGCCTGTGGGGAGAGGGTGATCCCAGGAGAGGGATTTCCCTCTCAAGGGTCTTTGGCTGCATCATGCCCATCCCACCCGGCCAGGCCAGAGCACTTGGAATTATTTCACTTGCAATTATTCCTCAGCACACCCTGTGGGGGTGCTTTCCTGACTCCTTCTTGTCCCACAGGTTTGGGGATTGAAATTTCCCAAAGAAATTCCTGTTTAATGCTCAGCTGTGTCAGGAACAGGAGCTTTCCCCCCCTTTCATGTATTGGACAAACCAGGGCTTGTGATAATCATTAGTGCTCCTTGAAAAGCTGCTGTATGTTCTTGGAACTAGTCATTTGAAAGCACTCAGATAGTATGGGAGGGGAGAAAACATGTAATTTCCTTCCACTTTCCTCCTCTCACGCCAATCTATGAATGTTACTGTTATTACACACAAACCTATTCTGTGCTGGGGAGAGAAAGGGGCTGGGGAGGTTTAGGGAAAAAAAAACCAACCCACAACCAACCCTGAGAAAAAAAACCAGGCAGTCTGTAATTTGCTGGGAAATGGAGCATTTTGTGGCTGCAACAGAAATGTGTAGCTGGGAGAGTGTGCTGTGGAGATGGGGCTGGGGCTGCAGGAGGCAGGTGTTGGGCTGGAGGGACCACCCTGTCTCTCCTGCTACCCAGGGAGCTTGTGGGGTTGGGGGGGATCCCAAAGTCCTACCCTGGGCTTGGGATATCCATCCTTCTTGCAGAGTTTCTTTGAAGGCTGGGATGCCTCGAAGAAGAAGGACAAGACCAAAGGGAGACAGGACCACGTGTCGACGTGTGAGTGCCTTTAGCAAAGGCTTAGACAGCCAAACAGCTTCAGAAACCTTCTAAAGGGCTTTGGGGGCTTGTTTTTGGGGAAGGTTGGAATAAACTGGTGGGGGTTGGTGGGTCAAGGGCAGCAGAAAGGTCTCTGCTCAGTGCAGGGTCCCAGCCTGAGGGCTCCTGTTGGGCATCATGCTGGAGCAGAGAGGAGGGCTGGGCTGGAGCTGGATAACTCCTGAGGGTGGGATATCTTGGGGTGGTGAGAACATCACCAGGCTGTTCTGGGTGGTTCTGGAAGGTCCCACATAACCTCAACTGTGTTTTCCTGTGTGGACTTAGGAGAAGCTTCAGCCCTGCCCTAGGGAGTTTCTGGTGTGGATGTGCTGTGGTTAAAAAGGGGTTCAGAGAGGAGTTTTTTGGACAGAGGATTGGGGAAGGGCTTGAACCCTGCAGAGAGAGGCTGCTCCTCACCAGGTCCCTCCAATCCCTGTGGCACAGCCACCTGGCTCCCTGCTGCATCTCCAGGGACATTCCTGCAGGGATGGGGACACCAAGGCTGCTGCTCCAGGAGCTCTGGTGTCCTTCACCTCCCACCTGCTTCATCCTCAGCTTCATCCCTTCCACTCCAGCTTTGTCCAGGACCCCAGAGGACCCCAGAGGCTGGGCAGAGCTTTCCCTCCCTTTTCTGGGCTTTGACCACCCTGGTGCCCTGCTGGGATGGTTGGCAGGGGCTGGAGGGTTGGTGCCCTCTTTCTGGCAGGACTGGGCAGAGTTCAGGGGGATAACAGGCTGGTCTAAACCACCAGCTTGTCTTTATTGCTCCTGAATATGCAGCACCCACCTGAGTTTTGGAGATTCCTGGTGCAGAATGGCTGCACAGGGTGCCTGGGGGGCCCTGGGACCTGGTGGGTGACCAGCCCCAGGCGCTGATGGTCCCTTCTGCCCTTGTCCCCAGACGACCGTCACCGTGTGAAGCTGCACCCGCTGCTGGGTGACCCCAACTCCGACTACATCAACGCCAACTACATCGATGTAAGTGGGGACAGGGCCTGTCCCGGGGGCTCTGGGCTGTGACAGGAGCTTCTTGTGGGTTCTGTGGACTGTCAGAGTCTCTCCAGCAGCATTTTGAGGAGTTTGGACAGCCCAGGGTGGGCTGGTCTGTGGATCCCTGAGACACACCATGAAGGACCTGCCTAATTTATGTTCATCAGCAGTTTCTGCTTGTTGCATCTCTTCCTTCTCTGCTCTGCTCTGTCCCTCCTTTCTCATCTCCTCTCTCCCCTCCTTTTCCGTCTTCTTTTCCCCCCTCACTTGCTCTTGTGGCCATGGATCTCCCTCCTCCCTGGGTGGAGGATGCAGAGGTTGAGGGGGCCAGGGGACCATCTGAGGCTCACACTGGGGCACCCCTGATCCTTGCTGTGTGTGTGAGTCTGCACAGAACTCAGCCCTGGTGTCCTCTGACAGTGATGTCCCCAAGAACAGTGGCCTCTCTCCCCTCCATACCGAGACCAGGGGAGATGCAGGAAGGCTCCAGCATCTCCTGGGAGGAGCAGCAAATCTCACTCTTCCCTCCTCCCAGAGGGTTTGTCTGTCAGTGATGGCCTGATGCCACCATGATAGGATCCCAGTGCCCTCTGTCCCCTCTCCCACGTGTCCTTTGTCCCCTGTGTCTCTCCATGACCTGCTCTGGGTCGTGTGCTCTAACCTGTCTCTGCTCTGTGCCTCACTAATGTCTCTGTCTCTGATCTTTTTCTCTCCAACCTGTGTCCCAACGGCATCGTTAAGATTCGGATTAACCGAGAAGTAAGTACCTGATTCTTCCCCCTCTGCTCCCTCCTCTCTGCTCCCATCTCCTCCCAGGCCTCTCCCTGGGCACTGTGGTGTTAAAGAAGCTCAGGGAGAGGCAGGCTGGGAAAATGTGTGGAGAAACCTGGGTATGGTCCATGGAACAGGAAAGCAAAGTCTATGGAATGCCCTCGTTGGGGTGATGGAGAACAGGTCCCAAGGAAACCCACAAAAGTCCCCTGTGAAAGGACCAATGAGGGATGGAGAAGCCACCATGACCTCCCTATTTGTGGGGTGGTTTAGCTCTGCTGGACCCGGGGCCAAGGAGTGGGACACTGGCTCCATGGTCCCTTTGGCAGTGACCTGGCTGGAATGTCCCTGTGAAGAGTTGGGAATGGTCCCAGTAAGCAGCTGGGATGAAGAAGGGGAGCAGGGATGTCACTCAGCACCAC
Organism: Anabacerthia variegaticeps; assembly: GCA_035583185.1. Lineage (NCBI taxonomy): Eukaryota > Metazoa > Chordata > Aves > Passeriformes > Furnariidae > Anabacerthia > Anabacerthia variegaticeps. Next base: position 1,758,447 of record JAWWEW010000078.1, read on the forward strand.
GTGGCTGCTGCAGGATGGGGTGGCATCAATGGGGCTCTTGTGGCAGCAGGAGCTGCTGCATCCCAGGATGCCCTCAGGGTGCTGCTAAAGATTTTGGTGCACACCAGGCATGAGGGTTGGGTGTTATATGAGCATTCCGTGGGGTGCAGGAGGTGCACCCTCATAGGATGGGCTGCTTCAGGTGCTGGGTGGCTTCAGAATCTTCTCCTCCTGCACTGGTGGGGAGCACTGTGCTGGTGGGCAGGACCAGTTGGGTCACTGGGAAAGGTCTTATGGGGCTGTGCCCCAGCTCTTGGGTGTCCCAGTGTCCCCCCAGCTTAGGACTGAAATCTCTGCTTCTTCTGCAGGGCTACCACAGGTCCAACCACTTCATAGCCACACAAGGTGAGTGTGACCTCCCCTTCCCTGCTCCCCCTGCCCTCTCAGCCAGTGGTTCTGCAGCCCCTCATCTGGCAGCTGGGTTTTGCCTCTGGTGGGACCCACCCATCCACCCATCCACCCATCCACCCACCCATCCACCCATCCACCCACCCATCCACCCATCCACCCATCCACCCATCCATCCATCCATCCACCCATCCACCCATCCACCCATCCACCCATCCATCCATCCACCCATCCATCCATCCATCCATCCATCCATCCATCCATCCATCCATCCTTCATGAGGAAGGTGTGAGGATGCAGACATTGTGGTGGTGGTGAGGAGTGGGTCAGTATTTCAACACGAGGAGCAGCCAAGCCCCCACTTCTCTGGTGGCTTTGCCCCACCATATGTAAAGGGGGAGAAGTTATCGGTGAGGCAACACAGCCTTGAATCATCCCAGGTGGTTTTGAGGCAGAATTTATGCTGATTTAAACAAAAGCTTCTTGGGGAAGCGGGAGAACATCTGAAAAAAGTCAAACCTTGTTGTCTGGGGTTTTTTTCAGTAGGTGTTTCTTGCCTTGAAAAATCATTAAATATTAAGTCATTAAAGTCATCCAAGGAGAGCTTAGAAGCAACACCAAATGGCTCATTTTGGAGCCAAACACAGCATTCCGTTCATCCCGAAGCAAAACGGTTTTGACATTTTTTGGTTCTCTGAACAATTCGGGGAGCCAGTGAAGCAAAAAAGCAGCAGTTGTGTGCACCACCCTCCACCTGCCCAGCACAAACACCGGGAGCTGAGAAACCTGAGGCTGGAGCAAGAACATCCTGCACCTCTGGCTCTCTCTGCCTGGCCAGCTGCATCCAAACGTGTTTGGCTCTCAGCAGGGATTTTAAACCACACTACCCACCCCTCCTTTCTGTCGTTAAAGTTTTAGGCCACTTTTGGCTAAATCCAGCAACAATTTAACAGTCCTGTTGCTGTAAGTCCATCCACATCCTGGTGGACCTGCACGGGATCTGCAAGAAAAGTGCTGCATTCTGAGCCCAAAACAGGGTCCCCCCTCCTCCAAAGACAAACAGGATTTCTTTTGAAGTCTGAATGTCTGTTCCTGGGCCAATAAAGTGCTTCATTTTCCCAGCAAGAAGGTAAAGGTGGTGAAAGGTGTTAGCAAGCACCTCCTTGTGAAGTGCAATTAGCAGCTGGGTGAAGGGGGAAGTGTTGGCAGAACAAGGGGAGGCGATGGCTGTGTCACCTCACTTGGGATGGGCCAGATGGGCCAGGAAAGATCCCAAACATCAGGGCTGGAGACAGTCTGGCATCCCAGCCCCGGGCCACTGGAGCCCTAAAGGGAGGCAGAGGGGTTTCCTTACACCATATCTCATCCTGCTGGTGACAGGGTTGGATGGCTGAAAGGGAAGGGTCTAGCAAAGGAGATATTTGGTCTGGCTTAGAAAATTTGGGCCATGATAACCTTCTGCAGTGTCATGAGCTGTGTTGTTTGTAAGAATGGCCCATCTCACCCAATCTCCAGCTCCTGGCTAGGAAAAGACAACCCTCATAGGCAATAAGACCTGTTGTTTTAGGTCTTTCTTGACTCCTCAGTTGTCTCCAAAGGATGTGGGTGTGGAGGGAAACAGCTCAGCTTCAGAAATACAGGGGATGGGTTACCTATAAAGGGGGAAATCGTGGCTACTGTGAGAAAAAGGACATGGAAATGCAGTTCTGCCAAAGATATTCCAGGCAGTTTTCCCCAGGTAGACCATGGTTTTCCATAAACAACAGGGATGGAGAGGGAAATGGAAGGGTCATGAAACTCCATAACGTAGTTTCTGGTGCCTAATCCTCCAAAAATAATCCCCACTTAGTTCTCACAGGAGATTGTGGAAGTTGACTGGTGGCAGACCCTGAGCAACAGACCCTTTCAGGACTGGCCCAGTTTCCTCCATCTGATCCCACCTTTGATGAAGTCACTGTCAAGCAAACAGGAAAACCCAAGGACATCCATAGGATCAAAATTTAATCACCTTAAAACCCACTGCCCCAAAGACCATCACAGCTCTACAGTAACCCTTTTATCAAGCTATTGGATGGGGAGAAAATGTCTTTTTGGGGGACTCAGGTGGATCAAACACCCAAGAAATTTGGGGTTTGCACATCTGGTTTTATCAACAGACAGTTTGCTTGTACAAACACATCCAGTCCAAGGGCAAGGCAAACCCTTTCCAATGTGAAGCCACTACAAGACAGGGGAATAGGTTAAGGACTGGCTCGCAGCCAGTGAGGTTTGCAAAACAGTGGAATCTAATAAAAATAATTGAAATATTTAAAGGCAGTTGCTTCACTTTATAAAGAAGCACCTGCAATGATTACCCAAAACATTTGCAGGTGGAAAAAGGGCTGAGCACGTCATTGGTGTTAATATCATTTATGCTCAGAGGGCAAATTAGGCATTGTAATTGTGAGGAATCACTGGAGCTCTTTCAATAATGGGATGAGTCTGATAATGAGGGATGATTCCTTCAGATCGCCCTCAGTGTGGAGCACTGCAAAGCCAAGGCTTGGCTGCGTTAAAAACCTGCCATCCAGGTGAAAGGTGTTCTCTGCAGCCAGGCACTGTGTGCCCAGGATCCTTTACCTGCTTCAGCCTGTTGCTGCCTTGAGAAAAGAGAGGCTAATCCCCCCAAAAAAACCCCTGCAGCCAATCCCTCAGCTCATACAGCTCAGCCCATTTCCACTGGCTCTGGTAGGGAGATGCTATTTCACGCCAGCTGAGCATTTGGCCTTTTGGATTTGGGTTTGGGTGCTGATTCATCACCTCCTAATGCCTGGCTGGGTCCCAGAGCACTGAGGTGTCACTTCAAAGCACAGCAAACAAAGGATGGAAATGCACAGGGAAAGGGTGATGTGCTTCTAAATCTTCATCTCCAAAAGGAGCCACAGGAGAACCCGGGCCCCAGGCTCAGCATCAGCCTCTCACCAAACATTTCAGAAGCAGAATCACAAGATCTCTTTTAAAAATAGATGTATTTAAGAACACACACCCCATCATTCCTGTCCTGCATTCCCAGTGGGATGTAGCCAACCTTGTGCACCTGACCCATAGCCCACCCATTTCCATGGAAAACACTCTATTGTCCATAAAATTCACACTGAGAACTATTAAAAATTATTTCAAGATTTGGCAAGTAAGAGGAGCCATTCTCTGACTTTTCCTCAGAGTGGCATCGGGCAGTTTCTTGGCATGAGGAATAAACACACCAAAGGGCTTGGGGCACAGAAAATTTTAAGTTCAGTTTGGGTGAGACACAGAAAATTTTAAGTCTAGTTTGGGTGGGACACAGAAAACTTTAAGTCCAGTTTGTGGCATCCCAGAGCCACATAACTTAGAAAAGAAAATATGGAAGAGAGAAGTCAGATGTTGTTCAGTAACTTGCTATCATTTTTTAAAATCCTGTTCTACACAACGTGCCTTGGGTATTTTCCATCCCAGGGGAAAGATGAGTGGGGGGGAATATTCCTTCACCTTAGGAGAACTTCAGCCTTAATAGAGCATTCATGAATTTAGAAAAGACTTTTCCTATAGAGAGTGGAGAAGATGTCATACAGGCATCATCTGGGCAAGTGCAAACATGAAATAAAACCATCTGGCTTTTTTCTGGAAGTCCTCATGGACTCCTTTGGTGGACCATGAAGATCTGGTGAGTACCAGCAGTGGAGTCCAACTTATCTCACCATAAAGGAAAAAAACCCTGAACCTCATCCTTAGTTCCTGCTGGCTCTGAGCATTGAAAACTAGATCATCTTGGAAATACATGGTCTACAAGGTCCCTTCCAATCCAATCCAAGCCTTCCCAGAACTTTGGAGGGGTAAATTGTCCTACAGGGAGCACAACAAACAAGAATTCCAACTTATTTTGACAACGTTGGCCCCAAAACTTGAAGATTTCTTCCCAGTTCTGGCAGTGGCTGATAATCCTCCTCTACTGAAGAAGCAAATCACAAGCTGCAACTTTCTTTGCAAGGAAGATGTTTCTGAGTCCTTTCAGTCCTTTAAGACTTACCACTATGGCAAGTGAGTCAAGAGTAGAGGTGTCTAGCAGCAGATGTGTCCTTAATTTGTTGGGTTTCCTCATGGTGTGACTTTTGTGGTTGTGATTTGTGCAGAGCCAGGAGTTGCACTCAAGGACCTTCCACCTCTGGGTTTTCCATGTTTCCAACAAACAGAACTGAGCATTGCAGGATCCAAGAACTAAAAGATAAAGCTCCCAGACTGGATTACTTTCACATGACTAAATGTGGAGGATGTCAGTCCAAGCAAATCTCACCCTGCTGCCTTTATGGCCAGAGTGGATCATGCAAACAAAGTCATTGGAACTATGGGATGCTTTCCCTCCATCCCGAAGCAGATATCCAAAATTAAACAAGTGACTCACTGGATGAGCTGGGGATAGAAATAAAGCATAAACTTGCAACCTGGAGTAGAATTCATTTACTAGCTAATGAGATAAACTCATTAAATCATAGGACGACAGAATGGTTTGAGTTGGAAGGGACTTTAAAGATTATCTAGTTCCACCCCCTCCATGGGCAGGGACACCTTCCACTAGCCCAGGTTGCTCCAAGCCCCATCCAACGTGGCCTTGGACACTTCCAGGGATGGGACAGCCACAGCTTCTCTGCCCAACCTGTGCCAGGGCCTGCCCACCCTCACAGGGAAGAATTTTTTCCCAATATCCCATCTAAACCTACTCTTTTTCAGTCTGAAGCCACTCCTGTCTGTGCATGCCCTTGTAAAACCGAGGCTGTCCTATGTTCCTTCAAATAGATTTTGGATTGGTGTTTAAATCTTGCCCCTGGAATCACCACGTGGAGATCTCTGTCTCATATGATGCCAGGGAGGAGACCAGTTGATAATTTTTCCTGTTTCCCCCCAGTCTTAGGAGTATAAGACTTTATTGTTTTATTCTTGAATCTTACAGCTCAGAGTCTGTAACAGCCCAAAATGTGCAATTTTGGTGGTGGTGGGTTTGCAAAGATCAGCTGAAGACAAACCCCCTGTAAGGTTTCTTCTCCAAATTTATGCTCTTATGTTCTGGATATGAGAGGAGACAGATGGGCCCAGTTACTGCAGAAAATAAAAGTTTGCCATCAGGGTTTTCCAGCACTAGAGAAGCCTGTTCTCAGGAGGCACTTCCCTAATTGCACAGTCAGCAAGCTGAGGCCTTTGGAGAAGTTTTGGATACCATCCCATGCCTCTCACCTTGCACAGCCATGCCCAGTGCCCTCCAAAGCCTGCTGAAGCCTTCTGCTCCTGCAGCACCAAGGGCTGTTGGACCAGGTTCACAAACCTGAGCACCATTAAGGCAAAATACTCCCAATATCAGCATTCTCCTCTCACTTACACCCACTTTGCATCTTAAACACCAGTAAATGACTGCCCAGGGGAGCAGAGAATCAGACCCATCAATGTGGGTACGTTTCAGCAATCCAGACCCCAGGAATTTTGGAAGTTTACCAGCGTTAAGCATTATTAATGCATATTGAAAAATAGCTGGAAATCTCCCCAGCATTGTTAAAGAATCATTTAATTATTATTAACTGAGTCACAGGCAGGTTTATGAAACCGATACACTGAGTAACCGTAGACTCCAGACGACGAGATCCCTTTCTGCCAACATTTGTAATTAAACTGCGGCCCAAGGACAGGAGCCTGATGCATTCAGCAAGTGCCCTCTGCTGGACTCTGATCCCAGCTGGGATCTTCCCCATCCATTCCACAAACTTCTCTGCCAGGCAGGATGCACCACGACATCCTCCCAGCCAGCTGCCCTTTCCAGCCATCCCCTCCCCTGAGATTTCTCAGTAAGAACAATTATTTGGAGGGGGAAAAAAACCCCAGCAACTAATAAGTTACACCCCAAGTCACCACAGCTTGGTTAGGATTGAATTGTGGGTGCAGCTCTGAGGTGGCTGCCCTTTCCTACCCCATTCCCATCAGCTCTCCTTGGTGACTGGGAAATGTCCATCCTCACCAGTTAGCTCACGATGACTAAAGCAGGTGGGGCACAGTGAGCAGATAGGATGTGAGAGAAACGAGCTCAATTAAACAACAGAGCTTTCAACACCCAGCTCCCAGGGCCTTTTTTAGCTAATTAAGAAAGCTGTGCGTTCCCCTGAGGTGTTTCCAGCTCTGTCACGGTCAAATTTGCTGCTGACCATTCATAATGGTCCGTGCTGACCATTCATAATTCGCAGTGCCAAGCCACAAGAGCTGGCTTAGAGAGCATTAGTCTTGCCTAACTGGGACGTGTAACAGTCCCAGACCTCTAACAGGTCACCAGGGGTCCATTATTCTGCTGGTCACTGCCAAGTGACCCCGTGCTTTTTGCTCCATTCACCTTTTCCAGCTCTGTCACCTGTTTTGGCCACCAGGTACTCGAGGCAGGCATCGTCTCTCCTTAGGTCGACGTGTAGGACTTAGCACAGCAAGGCCTCTAGGCAAGCTTATAATGCAAACAGAGAGATTAGATCAAGTCTGGCCTCTCTCTCAATGCTGTAGGCAGCAGAAGAGTGTAGTGTTTGCCTCTTATCTGGAGTCTTGGGGGATTGGCCCAACATATTGACATAAACTCCTGCCAATGTCAGTTTACACTAACTAAAACGGGTTATAAAATGTGTTGGCTCAGGAGGAAGATCAGAGCCCTGGTAAGGACAGAGCCAGAGCCAGGAACCTCCCACGGAGAGGAAAGGACCATCCAAGCCAGTCACAGCTTTGGGACCCCCAAATGACCCGGGTAGGGTCTGTAACTCAGCAAGGATTCAAGGCAAAGATGTTCATAGTGGGCTTGGGGTCCTGCAGACACCTGCAGAGCTGTTCAGAGACATGCAGAGAGCAATTTCTGAAAGCCTTGTGGGGAATTCAACACTTAAAGGTGGGGAAAAGACAAACGTCAAAGCAACCTCGACTGAAAGACTGCATTTTCACGTTAAGAAATGTGACAAGGAGAGTGCAAGAAGTGCTTCAGTGAGTCAGAGCAGCAGGCAGGGTAGCTCAGCAACCTGCCTGTGGCCAGGAGATGTTCTCCAGGGAGGCCACTTTGTGCAGTCCTTGCCCTCATGTTGCCCCAGCACCCACAGCCATGGCACAGGGATGCTGGAGGCTGAAACCTCTGCCTGCTCCTCCATCCATGGCTGAACCTGCTGTCCACAAGCTTGTCCAGCCCATTTTTTGGACCTGGTGATACTGAGGACCTCAAGGACCTTTGGTAGCAACAGGTTTCAGGAGTTCACCCCTGCTCTTTTCATTTTTAGGAGTTAAAATTGAAGAGGGTCATGCCCAGACTCAGACCCCTGTGCAGGCTGTGCCCGTGGGTGGTGGGTGTCAGGGCTCCCACTGCAGCCCACGGTGCCAAATTAGATGCCCTCAGGCTGTCACAGAATCACAGAATATCCTGAGTTGGAAGGGACCCACAAGGAGCATCATTCCAACTCCTGGCCATGCACAGGCACCCCAAACAATCCCATCCTGTCCCTGTCCCGTTGTCCAAACCCTCCTGGAGCTCTGGCAGCCTTGGGGCTGTGCCCACAGCCCTGGGGAGCCTGCTCAGTGCCCACCACCCTCTGGGAGAAGAACCTTTCCCTAACTCTGGCTGCAAAGGGCACTGGACTCCCCCAAAGTCTTGTGCCATGTGCTAGTCCTGCTCAGGGATCTGCAATCCCACAGGTATCCACCATGGGAGCAGCTCAGCAGCAGATCCCAGAGACCCCAGTGCAGCTCACCCACCCTTTCAGGTTGGCCAGGTTGCTTGTGGGCTCCAGTGACCTCTCAGTTATCATGAGATCCCAGGCACAAGTTTAGATGGTGTAGAACATCTAAATGTAGTTGTCTAAGTTTGGTGCTCAAACCTACCAGGAAACCTATTTTAATCAGGAAATGTTAATTTGAAATGAAGCCCAAACTGAAATTTTTGGGGTTTGGACACTGCTTTCTAAGTGAGAAGACTAAGCAAAAGAACAGAGCAGAATTCATCTTGGAAGGGACTTCATCTCTCATCCAATAACCTGCTCAAAGCAAGGCCAACTCTGGGGTCAGACATGACTGCTTTAATGAATTAAACAGGAAATCTTGAACTAGAAAATCAAAAAGCGAGGGCTAAGGAGCCTGCTTTGGTTGCCAAGGTCCTGGCAAAGATTTCATCCAGATGTGAGGGAAAGCTCTGGATGTGCCCTCTGTAGCAACAGTAGGTAACTGTCTACAACCACAATGACAATTGTCCAGAGGTGAGACATGGAAAGGAAGGAGTCAGGAAACCTTCATAACCACACAAGAAGGAAGAGCAGGAGTTGGTGGCAATTAATAACAATGAGGAAGAGCAAGACAACCATGTCCTCAAGCACCTTTCTGCTCTGCAAGGGACACTGGATACACAGATGTGGAAGCTCCTGCTTCAGTGATGCAAATTGGGCCACAAACCAGAGAAAGACCTTTAACACCTCTGAAAATTAAGGATGGTAAGGAGATGTTGTGTCCCAGGGAGAGGAATTCCACACAACCTTCCTTCTACAACAAAGAAGGAACGGATCCAAATGGTCAAATAGCAGGAGGTTCAACAGGAGAGACTATACATGAGTCAATATGTGAACTATTCAAGAGTGTTTCTACTTACTGATGTAAAATCTACAACCCTTATCAACAAGGAGAGAGACCATAGTGGCTTTTCTTTAAGCCAGATTAAGAAGGAAAGTAAAAGTAGGTATTTAAGATAAGGAATAAAACAAACGAGTTGTTGTATTAAAATAAAACCAGTGTAATGCTCGGAGAAAGAAAGACATTTTTGTCCTAGCTGGAGCTCAGGAGTGGGGAAACCAATAAGGGAAATAAAGGGCTTGAAGAAATATTTATAGTCAGCAGAGTGAAGGTTGAAGAGAAGGCACTTTTCTTGTGCAAGCAACAAAAGAAACCCTGACGAGAGCATTAATTTGTTACTCCAGGGGAATGGTGGAACCATGGATAATAACCCAGAAAAGCCCTGCGTGTTCAATAAAGGCTTCAGTTCTGCATGTTGGGAAAAAGCTGCACAAGCTGCTTCTACCACACACTGCTGATGATCACACTTAGGGCTCTAACCATAAGCAAGGGAGATGGTAATCAGCATCTCCCACAGCTAGCCATTAATAAATCTGCAGATTCAGATCATTTACACCCAGGAGCTTTTAAGGAGTTGGCCAAGAAGGGATTGGAGCCTCTTCAAAACTCTTTGAACCCCAGGGAAGTTCTAGAGGACCAGAAGAAAATGAATGTTCTGTCGGTGTTTTAAAAGAGGGGACGGGACAACACTGGTTCTAGAGTGCCATTAATCCCAGCAGAAAAAAGAAAATATAATGGAACAGCTCGTATGAGATTTGTTTATTATGGAATCAAAGGAAGGTAATATAATTGCTGCCAATCAACTTGGGTTTATGAAAAATAGATCTTGTCAAATTAATTTGATGTATTTTCTGATAACAGCACAAGCGTGGTTAATAAGGGGAAGAGTGCTGATGTAATTTTTACTTAGATTTTCCTCAAGGCAACTGCCTGGGTACTGCATGATATTTTGATTAAGAAACTGGAGTACCAAACATGGCACACATTAAAGGGATTAAAAACCAGCTAACGTAGGTCTCGGAGCGTTCCTCTAAACAAGGGATCGTCGCCAGATGGGTGTGTTCCCAGCCAGGTCCCACAGGGAACCGTTCCTCCATGCACTTTTTAACATTTTCTTTACGTCCTGGGAAAAAAAAAATAAATAAAAATAATTAAAAACTGCTGAGGACAACACGAGGTCTAGGGAAGAGGTTGAGGTCAATGGTGTGGAGCAAAAGGACTCACTTGTTGAGGTGGGTGAAGGCAGGTGAGGGACAGATGTGGAGGCAGATGTGCTAAAGAGAATAATGTGGGCATATTCCCACTCCTGGGAAACAGCAATGCTGGAAGAGATTTGGGCATCCCAGCAGGAGCCACACAAGGAGCAGCTTAGGTCACTCAGCTTGTTCAGCTGAGAGGAGAGGAGACCAAGGGAAGACTCATCAGGGTCTGAGCTTCTCCATGAGGGACAGAGGAAGGAAGCACCGACCTCTGCTCTGTGTGAGCAGGGACAGCACCCAGGGCATGGCTGGAGCTGTGTCAGGGCAGGGTTAGGTGGGATCTCAGGGAAAGGTCCTTCCCCCAGAGGGTGGTGGGCACTGAG